>RQOL01000374.1:1175995-1481496 GCA_013076295.1 Sanderia malayensis | reverse complement strand
AGATCTCAAAATAACGAACTTAAACAACTAGGCCTTCAGCTAGGTTCCTTATATGTATTCTCATCGCAATTGTATTTCTAATAGTTATCGCATAATTACAAGTTTTGTTGCTCTTGAAACCTACAATCACAATACAATCAATGCAGCACGACGTAATGTCCTGCAGCTAATACTATTATCATCAGATTTTCACGGCAATTTCGGCGTCATAGCAACAACAATAGCGGGCGCGAAATTTAAAATTTTTCTTGCGTCATAGAGGGCATAGCGTGCGTAAAAAATTTTTGTAACCACCACAAGCAAAACAACAATTCACGTAAGTACATAATTTTTAATGTTCCTTTTACTTCAACATAAAATACAGGCTATTCATAACTAAACAGCTTTAAAAAAGCTCAAACTGCTATATTTACGTCACAATTGCCATTGCAGTGGATATTTCACAATATTATAACAATTTTATCCTTTACAGTTCACCTGAGATAGATAATTTTCGCAACTACTGTTACCGTAAGTTCATGTATTTATTTCTGTGTTTTCTGCCTGCCTTTAGTCTCTCCCCTTCATTGTAAGAAAGATAATTATCATTGATTTTCTGCAGAAAATAGAACTGTTTCATATTAATACATTAAAAGTATAGATATTATTGTTAACATTAAGAGAACAGTAGAGGCAAATTCAAACAACTGATAGCTATCACCTCACCTTTCACTGACAATGACAATATATTTATATATAGTGTAAACATGGATAGTGAAATGGAACTTGCCATCCTTGCTGAGCTTGCAGCAGTCGAGCTGCAGCAAATGAGCCGGCAGCAATTGAGCCTGAAGTGGCGAAGGAACCACAGTGGTTTCTTGTGGTGAGGAACTGAGGTAACATTGAAAAATACTATCATCCATATATTGATAAATCTATATCAATGTCATGCATATATTATCAAACTGCTTTACAAGGAAACACAAATGTATCCTATGTGAGTCACTGTTTTTAATATATTGTTCTCATATTAATCCTAGCTAATCGACTTTACTGATATTGGGTCACTAAAAAGGCAATGTGCCTTCAAATTCAGTGCCATTCACAAAGGCACCAAGTTTCACTTCGTTAGCACCGAAGGCAGGCATTTAACGAAGGAAGAAATAGCGTAAGTTCCAATGCAGAATTCCCATCTCATCTGTGAAACATACCAATAAAAAACATAATATACAATAATTAATGGAAGCTTCATCCCATATGAAGGGAGTAATAATATGTTAATATATTAATATATATTTAACAAAGGATAAAATAGCGTAAGTTGCAGTGCAAAATTCCCATCTCATGAGTGTGTACAACATATTGCTTACTTCTAATTCCTTCTGTAACAATATGTTCTTCTCTACAGGACATCTGAGGAAATCAAAATAAAAATTTTGAAAAAAAAAAACTTTAAAAAACAAAAAAACACACAAAAAAAAGAAATGAAAAGAAAGTGGAAGCCCTTACCAGATGCATGTGGGCAGAAGTGCCCACAACAGAAATTTTATCATTGGTAAGGGGCAGACAGGGACAGTTGTAGTTGTAGTTGTTCTTCGTGATATCATGTTCGTGTTTCTGTTTTCTTCGTTTTGTTTCACTGTTATTTGTTTGTTTCGTTCTACAGTTATTACGATGTATTACAACGGTAGATTAAAATAATAATTAATAATAATAACATTGCAAAAATAACCATAAGACTACCTTTGAAAAATCATGCATTTCCCCAACATATATATTTCGCCAAGAAATATTCATCACCAACAGTACCTTTCACATCCTGTGACACAAGCCCTAAAAATTTGCAAGAAATGTATTTCAAAAACGCGTCTTTATAAATGAACTAGATGGCCTTTCGCATGTGTCATCGGCTCCCATATTTCAATACTTACTTACCCAGTCAACAGTTATCTTCATTGACATCACATCACACAAATTATGCACTACCTAAAATTCAAGAATAATACATGTACTATAACGTAAGCAGCACAGAATCTTATCTCATTTTCCAATGCAGACAATGTATCTTAACTCTATCATCCGTTTTTCTTAAATGTGGCCTACTCTCAAGGGATTTTATAAAATACTATATTTCCTCAAGCCTTATACGCTGCGAAAATGAATGAAAACCTTCACAGAAACGCTACAGATTTATTTTAAAGATGTAACTTCAATGATCACAATGATATAAAACGATGTGGAAAACCTACTTACCTTCGCCAGTGCCCCAGTGAACGAGCAGAAAAGAAGAAAGGAAGGATGCAATGCAATGCCAGCATGTTCTTTGTTCAGTTCAGTTCTCTTTTCATGGGCTGGGTTTGGGCTGGGTTGATTGTTAGCCAATCCAGCTCAATCAGAAAATTATGTCAAAACGAGGCTGCATAACAATAGAATATGTTGTGTGATTTTGATTTATGCTATGTTTCGACAACGTAGCATTTTATCATGCCGATGGTTGTGCTCTCCGAATATTCGTTTCCCAAATTGTGGATTGCAACGGAACTTGATGCTGAAATAAGAGAAAGTAAAGCTGAGAGAAACATTCATTTTGCCGCAGCTCAGGAGTAAGTAGTGTTTATTTTTAGTTTGACCCTATTCAAGTTCCCATATAATTGCTTAGGCCAATTGTATTTCACTCATTGATAAAATATAGTTTCTTGAGGCCAAAATTGACAACTCCGCTTATGTTTCATAGCTTTTTATATTTAATTAATGTTTTCACAAAGAGTGTTTAATCCTGTAGCCACATGTTGCAGTCGCTTCTTTTCACTTTGTGGCTGCCTTCTTTGCCTTACCACCAGCCAAGCCCAATACTCCTATGAAACTCCTTTCTCCATGCAATTCCCATCCCATTGATGATGATTATGAAGTATTTTTGCATTCGTTATCCACGGTGTCCCGTGCTTATCCTTATGTTCTATATGATTGAAACTAATGTAAAACCAATCCCAGCCGTTGAAATCTTTTGCCGTGTTGCAAGAGTCACACTTAATTTTGGCTATGAGGCCTTTTAATATATTCTTAATTCTACGTTACAATACAGTGAATAAAGTCCCAATTGTTATTCCAGTTAAACAAAGTCGCTAATTATGAAAGAGCAATTTTTCAATAACAACATATTCAGCTCACAAGGGCTATTTTATCCAAATCTAATTCCTTATTAACCTTGATCGTATTATACCAACATTCTAAACAGAATATAATTTGTCTCTTTCACTTTGTAGATCTACTGATGCACATCATTATACAAATGCAAGTATTGGAGACTTCATACCTATTGATTTGTCAAAATCCAGTGCATTAGTATCACCTTATCATGGAAACAAAACCATACCTCTGTAAGTCAACATTAATTTAAATTCTGGATGCTCATCATAGATCATCCTTTACTGTTTGTATTAGGTTGACAACCTACCACAGCCAAGTGTCAATGCATGCACTCAACTAATAGCAGACTAACTGTTGTTCCCCCTAAAACAAAACAAACTTTGATCTTGCATCTTATTTACTGTACAATCAGTACGAGGCTTACCTGATGAAAACGATGATTTTCAAATGAAAACGAGGCTGATCACTAAAACTAATTTTCATGCATGTTAAACACTACAATCGTGACAATAGATAGACAGGGGAACCAGGGTGACCCAAACCACTGTGCGTGGGATGGGAAAGGGCATGAGCGTTAGCGAATGCAGCGCACGAAGTGCGCCAACCACATTAAACTTTTTTTGCTTGAGGGACTCCGGGAAGCGAGCGTAGCGAGTGCCCCCGGCTAGTAATTATATAATATGTGAAATACTTTCTTAATCTAGACCTACTTGCAGTACATTCCTGGATAAGTAAATGCAATCATTTTTGGAGCAAAATGATTGACAACTGAATGACAGGCCTCTAGACAGCTTGTCTGAGCAACTGGGGGTGCTTTCTTGATCTCATCTGTGAGACCTGGCTTCTCAAAAATGTCGATCAATTTCTGGAAATGACTGTGTCTGTGAATGTTGTAAACAAGATTTCCTGTATTTTTGAATCAATACATTAATCGTATATCAATACATTAATTGTATAGTTTTAAATGCATATTATTATATTAAATTATTTTAATAGGTACCTTTCTGAAGCCATTTTGTTGTGGTATATCCAAGGCATGGGCACACTTATTGAAAACTGGATTTGGGAGGTTTGTGTGAATGTTCTGTACATGGTGCAAAAATGACTGAAATTTTGCCCAGTTTACTCCTCCATTCCCACTTGTTGTTCAAACTGCACTCCAGTGAAGATGCCGTAAACATGGCCTGATCTAACATTCAACTAACCCCCTGACTAACAACCCTTCAGTTTTATTATTTTCAGCAAGAGCTTGTGAACTTCTATAATCAGAAAGAAAGCTTGAAAATGCAGGTCGGTCAAATGTCTTAGGAAGAGTGAACAGAGAATATTGCACACCAATTGTACACACTTTTTTTCAAATGCCAAAGATCAAAGTAGTGTGTTACTGATGGTACATTGGATTTCATGTGCTTTGCAATTGTCGTGTGTCGATCAGAAATGAAAGTCTGTATATTTAGATTCGCATCGGAGAGGAACTCCATACAATGTTTGAAACCTTCAAACTTCATTGCACCACTATTAGCAACTTCATTTCGCTTAGAAAAGAAATTTTTAAGTATTATAGATGCGAATCAAGGCTGTTTTTGCAGAATGCAGACTGTATTCCAAGGAGCCATGGGAAGATGTTGCATCTTTTGCCTACCTGGACAAGTGAGAAATGGATTAGCTCAGATGTATCGTTACAGTAGACAGTGCAAGCTCCAAATTTGGCACTGTGTCCCATACTATCATGGCGTGCATCTCCAGATATTGTTAGACCAGCTCTATCTGTCAATTTGGCAAGTAAGGAAGTTTGGTAACATTCCCAGTGCATTTGGATGCTGGGAAAGGGAAATTCCTATAAGAAAATACAACACTTAGCTCAAGAATAAACACAGTTATTATGCAAGTGGTACTGACAAAAAGCACAGGTCTTCAATCCGTACCTTTTGGTGTCTATAAAATGTTGTCAGTGAGATTGCAAAATAATTTATTTGCTCAAAGGCTCGTAGAAACTTTGCTGCTGACCCTCCAGTCAATCATATGGCAAAGGACAGCAAAAGACTTCCAGCTGGTATCTTTGTATTTGGCATATCAGGCTGACTTCTCAATGTGTAGACCTTACGGCAATCCTGATTTACACATGCTGTCTCGACCACCAGCATACTTCCTACAGACCAGGTTTGTAACTCTGGATGATCGGATTTACAGAAATGACAAAAAGGAAATAGCTGTATAAGTTCGGGTGGAAAAACTATGCACTTCCTTTCTGTTCTCACATCACCCTGGATGCATTCACTACAGAAAATGAATATAGTAATTAATTATCTTATTACTATTTGACTTCTGGGAGACATGTTTGCTGTCAAAATTACTCACATCTCTTCATATTCACTTTCATTAGTATTTCCTTCAGACATCTCTTCATATTCTGACCCCATATCCATTCCTTCGTCACAACTCATGTCATCTTCAGATATGTCTTCAATGTCACCAGTATCATTCAACTTATCTCTATTAAGAAATGCTCCAATATCATGGCGACTTATATGTTCTTCTAGTAGTTTTTTGTTGGGTGAAACGAAGATTGTCTATTTGTAAGGGAACAAAATTGTACAGCAGACTCAGGATCATTATAAAATACCGCATTTCCCTATGCATTCTCCCCATTGTCCTAAAGTATGAAAGAACTATTATACAAAGAAAAGTAACAGCTTACACCCCTACTAGTTGTTCAATTTGATGATGCATTTTGCACATTTTGAATTTGAGACCCAGATACTGATTCCGTCCTCTTAGTCCGTAAATATATACATTCCTTGCACAGTTTTTTTAAGGGGCTTGATCTTTTCGAAGGGCTTGATCTTTTTGAAGGGCTTGATCTTTTTATAGGACTTGAAGCATTTGAATAAACATGACAATTTTACATTTTAATTTTACAATGTTCAGCGTCAGCTTTTCGTTTGTTTATTGCAGTATTTTTGTTAAAGAATGTTATAAAGATACATACAATATGCTATTTGTTTGTCATCCCACGTGCTTGAAGTCAGTATAACAGGGACTGGTTCCAAAGCATGTCGTACATTCTGGAATGAATATAACACAAATTTTTATAACGATTTCCACCTTACAACATATCAGAATGTAGATAGTCTCATTTGTATGAAAATAATTGCCACAACTTACATTTCGCTTTTCTCGATCTTCTCCTGTTTTATTTATGGCTTCTTCTGTTGGCTGATCAGGCAAATTAATGCTTGGAACAGCAGTAACTCTAATCTCGTATCTTTTTAATATATGCTTCGTTTTTTTGGAACTGCCTCTATGCTACGTATTGGGTATTGGAAATCAGCATCGTTAAAATGCTTTGAAAAGATAACAGAGTGCTTTGTGGGCAACCATTTCGGTGTCTTGGCCTGAGCAAAATTTACGCACAATTTACGCTGATGCTTTGCAATGGGTCTCTCATCCCCGAAGTATGGGATTTTGTGCCCAGAAATATTCTCGGCAGTGTGCACAGGGCTATTTGTGCTTGAGCAGTTCGCTGTGACACATCGATCCGGCACTATACAACAGTAACACAGGCCCGGATAACAATTAACACTATACCAAATGCTTGAATTACATTGCAACACACAGCAAAACACAATTTCTCAACTTTATGCAAACGATATCCTTCCACACATTCGTTTTGCATGCAGTGATTATTGGAAAAGCATTACTGAGAGATTATCAAAGCCAGCGGACACGTCAAGCAATCAGTTCTAATTAAAGTTGATTAAGTTCATCATAAGATCACTTTTCGTCGGACACGCAAAGAAAAACAATTTTGTTTGAAATCATTGAAAACCTCATAGTTTCCAGCATTCCCTGACCACATGGTCCATGGAATCCCCGAGTTCTGATCTTCATTCCAAGGTTGTTTCAGGTCCATGTTTTCTCTGATGATTTAACTTGAAATCATTCAAATCTTCAAAGTTGCATCTATTCCCCCACAGCATGGTCCATGGAATCCCCGATTCCCAACTTCCATTCCAAGGTTGTTCTAGGTCCATGTTTTCTCCCAATATTTAACCTGAAATGATTCTGATCCTCATATTTCCCTCCTTTCCCCCTTGGAAGCCCCGAGGTTTGATTCAATTCCAAGGTTGTTCCAGGTCCATTTTTTCTGCGATGCAAATGTTAGTGCTCTTCTGAGCGTGCCAGAAACGTCTTGATTTAAACCGAACGGAGAGAAGAGTTGCGATTGAATAGTATATCAGAAAACATAATTGGATCCATTTAATTCGAGATCTCGGTTAGAGAATATACAATATTACCATGGAGAATGCGGTATGACCTGGCAAGTATTTCTCACTATTACTGCGTACCCGACATTGTATACCTTTTGGTTAAAAACCTACCGCGCAGAGGGAGATATATTCTAGCGCTTTAGGTCGTCTCATGCAGTGAATGTCTTCATGTCCGCGTTTCGGCATATGGCTGTACAATGTAGGCCAATTACCTCTATCCGCGAAGCCCTCACCAGTTAGGTAGCTACTTAATAGCGCATGTATACATGCATGGACGACACATTTACTATTGCAAGACACGGGCACCCAAGCTGTTGGTACCATTGTTGTTTATTGGTCCCCCTCATTACTACTATAGCAGCCAAGCTGCCGTGTTCGGTGACCACTCCATGACCTATTTCCTAATAGCTGAACCGTTGCGTGTGAAAAGTTTTACAGTTTTCACAGCGGGTCAAGGTCACATTGATTACGTAGAAGTCATATGAGAATGCGTGCAAGCCACCAAGCGTCAGTTGTGTGAAAAGTAACCAAGTGGCCGGTCGAAGTGTAAGGAATTGATGGAAAACATGGCGAACAAGATGACAGCACGAGGGGATGTCGAAGAAGAAGAACGAATGCTGTTGGAGGAAGGCAACCAAAGTGATGCACGAGAAGAAGAACGCGATGCGCTGATGGCATTACCCTCTACCTTAAATTGCAATATCATACATATGGGCGAATCGCTCAAACGAAATCACTCATCTAGTAATCAACTTAGGCCTGCAGAACCTGCAAAAAGGCCACGCCTCAGTAACGGAACCGAAACAACTCCTGAAGCAGGAGAGGGTTCTGATTCTGATAGTGAAGCACTATTAACGCAGAATCACGAGGAAAGTAGCCTTACCCAGGAAGACGACAGTCTTCTGGATGCTTTATCGAAATCTTTGGAAGGGGAGGAAGAAACTTCACCTCCAATTCCTGAAAAATTGGCGGCCATTGTTGAAAAACGTGGGAATTGCAAACTGGCTACGAATAAAATGAAGGAAAAGCAAGAAAAATTCCTCAGGCCAGAGAATTGCAAAACACTGGTAGCTCCACGTGTGAATAAAGCTATCTGGACCACATTGAATAGGGATGTAAAATCCAAAGACATAAGGCTGACCCAGCCACAACAAATTTTGGCCACAGCAGGCAGAGCTATCCTGCAATCAACAGTTTCATTGCTTGAGGCAAGAAATAATAAAACGAAAGTTAACATTGATGAAATAATTGCCATCAACACAGATGTTTTGGCATTGTTGGGCCACTCAAGTGCAGACATTGCCCAACTGAGACGGGACAATATTCGTCAATCTCTGAGCGAACATTACAAGGCACTTTGCTCAACGGAGATTCCGGTAACGGACCATTTGTTTGGGGACGAGGGAGATTTCCAAACAAGAGTAAAGGCCATAACCGATTCTAACAAAATCAGCAAATCTGCAACAAGACATGATGGGGTAGGATTCAACAAATCGCCTCAAAGTTTGAAGGATTCAAGGCAGATTCGAAATAAGTATTTTTTAGGCCAGGGCCACTCCAACAAAAATCACCCGAGGCAGTTTCCAGGAAGGAGACAGTTTCAGAGAGAGAGAGGGAGAGCTTGGAGCAAGACCAGATCAACACCCAGAAATCAAAATCAGACATATTAGGTCCACTACAAGTAAGTAATTTTACAACAATTGGTGTCCAAAAATTGAAATGTTTACTGCAGGGTAAGCAGGATAATTTTTCAGCTGGGTGCATTTCATCATGTTTTGAAACATGGAAGTGCTTGACCAATGACCCAGAAATACTACAGATGGTATCGGGATGCATATCGAATTCGTAAATGTCCCTTTTCAAGCAAATATTGTCAAATCTACCATCTCATCTAAGAACATAGAATTTGTGGACAAAGAGGTTTCTTCTTTATTGACAAAAAAGGTTATTGTACCTTGTCATAAATCACAGAATGATTTTGTTTCTCCAATTTTTCTTAGAGCCAAAAAGGATGGCTCCTTTAGAATGGTATTAAACATCAAATCCTTTAATACCTTCGTAAAATATAATCATTTTAAGATGGACACAATCTATACAGCCATAAATATGATGAAACCTCATTGTTACATGGCTTCTGTTGACTTAAAGGATGCTTACTATTCTGTACCCATACATAAGGATGACCAAAAATATCTCAAATTTTTGTGGAAGATACCTATTATAGGTTTACTGCTTTCCCAAATGGATTAGCACTTTGTCCCAGAAAATTTACAAACCTTCTCAAACCAGTATATGCATGGTTAAGAAACAAAGGGCACTTATCAGTTGCCTATATTGATGATTCCTACCTGCAGGCAGATACTTATGATAGATGTGTCAAAAATATAATTGACACTGTCACATTACTTGATAGTCTTGGATTTGTCGTTCATCCAAAAAAATCCGTGTTTATACCAGCTAAAACTATCACCTTTCTTGGGTTTGTTCTAGACTCTGTAAACATGACAGTCTATCTGACTCAGGATAGAGCTCATAGCATTAAAAGAGTTTGTGACACTGTCTTGAGCAGCACATGCCTAACAATAAGACAGGTAGCACAGCTTCTTGGGAAAATTACTTCTAGTTTCCCAGGGGCAATGTTTGGACCACTGTACTATCGTAACCTAGACATGAATAAAACAAAGGCACTTAAAGAGGCTAAGGGCAATTTTGACCAGGTCATAAAATTATCCCAGGATGCCATAGCAGAAATTCAGTGGTGGGGAACACATGTACCTCACTTGTTTAATAAGATTGATCACGGTAATCCACAGATTATTCTATACAGTGATGCATCTAAGATTGGATGGGGATGCAGTTGTAATGACATTAAGTCAGGGGGAAACTGGAATCCAGAAGAAGCCCAATTTCATATCAATTATTTGGAAATGCTTGCAGCATACTTTGCTTTAAAAGCATTTACAACAGAACCTGCCCATAAGCATGTTAAACTCATGGTTGATAATACCACAGTGGTAACTTGTATCAATAACATGGGTACTAGTCATTCTATAGATATCAATAAATTAACAAAAATTATTTGGCTTTTTTGTATTGATAACAATATCTGGCTTACTACTGCACATATTGCAGGGAAATATAATACAGAGGCAGATTCGGAATCACGTAAAGATAGAAAAGAAACAGAATGGGCATTAAAAACAGATATTTTTTTGGAAGCTGTTAAAATCATGAATATAATACCCAACATAGACCTGTTTGCTTCCAGACTTAATTACAAGCTAAGACCATATGCTTCATTTTTGCCAGACCCTGAAGCATCAGTCATCAATGCCTTTTCTATATCATGGGAGGAATATAAATTTTATGCATTTCCCCCATTTTGTCTAATTTTGAAAACCCTGCAAAAAATCTGGCATGATAAAGCCACAGGTCTTCTTATAGTTCCCTGTTGGCCAACACAACCCTGGTGGCCATATTTAATGGAAATGTTAATTGATCACCCACTCCTTCTTCCCAGGATGACAGATACATTAACTCTTCCATCCGATCCAACAAGGATACACCCATTGCACAAGAAACTACAGTTAATCATGTGCCTTTTGTCAGGAGATTGCTGCAAGACAAAGGAATTTCAGACACTGCTGCAGACATCATTGGGAACTCTTGGAGAGCAGGAACAAAAAAGCAATATCGCTCATACATTACCAGGTGGGAAAAATACTGCAGTGCAAGGAACATCAATCCACTTTCAGCAAATGTAATTGATGGCATCAATTTCCCGGGGAAGCTGTTCTCTGATGGACTTTCTTACAGCTCTATAAACACGGCAAGATCTGCGCTTTCCAATTTGATTTATTTGGCAGTTGGCTCCAGTTTTGGTTGTAATGGCATTGTAACAAAATTCATGAGAGGAGTCTTCTGTATGAGACCGAAACTACCCAGGTATAAGGAGATATGGGATGTATCCATTGTTCTAACTCACATTAAATCATGGTACCCTTTTGATAGCTTAACTCTGAAGATATTAACACTGAAAACAATCACATTGATGGCCTTGACATCAGGACAGAGGTGTCAGACATTACAGGCGTTGCAAATTGACCAAGTGCAATTGGACCCGGACACATGTATTTTTCAAGTTACTAAATTACTGAAGACATCTACGCCACAAAGCCATTTTGGAGTTGTGATATTCAATGCATATGCTTCTGATGAAAAATTGTGTATGGTGTCATGTCTGAAGGAGTACATAGAACGAACTGAAGCTCTATGGAAAAGTTGTAGAAGTTTTTTTGTTAGTTATGTTAAGCCACATAATATGGCAACTGTAGATACCATTAGCCGGTGGTTGAAAGAAACTCTAAATTTATCAGGGATTGATGTGGAAAGATTCAAAGCCCACAGTTTTAGAGCAGCTGCTACATCTGCAACAAAGGCCTTTAACGTACCCATAGAACATATAATGGAAACTGCAAACTGGAAAAGTGCAGAAACGTTTCGGAAATATTACGACAAACCTATAATTAAGGACAATAAAGGATTCGGTGGTAACGTTTTGTCAGTGTAATACTATTGTTTACATAATATCGATATTGTACAATAGGTCTAATCATTCATGCCCACTGGCTTTAAAATCTCATATGACTTCTATGCGAAGTGGACCAATCATGAAATAGAATAAACAAATTGAACGAGACTTACCTGAAAGGGGAGTTGAAGTTCGATTGTGATTCTATGAGTGATTGGTCAGGAGCATAGAAGTCACCCTCCCAATACCATGAATCCAAAAATATTTTACCCCACCACCTTCAGCATTTTTGGCAGTGGGCATTCATTCTGTGATTTAAAGACTGACGCTTGGTGGCTTGCACGCATTCTCATATGACTTCTATGCTCCTGACCAATCACTCATAGAATCACAATCGAACTTCAACTCCCCTTTCAGGTAAGTCTCGTTCAATTTGTTTATTATACACGGTAAAGATTTTGGCCGAGATTTTGGCCGTTTGGAGCACTCACAGCGGTGCCCGTAGATACCATATCCATTTCTTGTGCTCAACAAAATTTTCATGTACAATCGCTTACACCATGTCGATAACAACCTCCCCCCGTTCCCATGGTTTTCATTGCTTATGAAGATGTTGTGATGTTACGGTTTGTTTGGCCTCACAGAGGGACCTTCATTACACAAGGTGCAATTATTCACGGAGGTGCTGTGAGGTCATAGTATGTTCAGACTCACAGAGACTTCAGAGAGACTTGCTTTTTACATATGGTCCTACTATTTATAGGGTGCTATGATGTCACAGCTTTGTTTAGATTCATAGAGAGACCTGCATTACACATAGGTAAATTTATTCACGAAGGTGCTGTGATGTCATGGTAGGATTAGAATCACAGAGAGACCTGCACCCCACGTGGTCTTTATCATTCACGAAGGTGTTGTGGCGTCAGGGTTCGATTAGACTGACAGAGAGACCTGCAGTACATATAGCTTAATTATTTCATGAAGGTGCTGTTATGATATGGTTTGATTGCACTCACAGAGAGACCTGCCTTACACATTGCCCTTCATTATTCATGAGAGTGCCCTGATGTCATGGTTCGGTTAGACTGAGGGCCCATGTCCATTACAGCTTTCAAAAGCAAGTAGTCAACTTTTGCAACCCCAGACTATGGGAACCCGGCACGCCTAACAATTAAATTTCAAAATCATTTCTTCTCCTATAATGTATACATTCGGATTAACACCTATTGGCACAAAGGGCATCAATCTAGCGTTGAGATCGTTTCCCCTAAAATTTGTAATTATGAGGAACATTGCACAGTATAAGACATAGCAACAAAATGCTGGTCACCCATTTTAATTTAGAAACCCATTTCGCGCAAATTTAAGCACAATTTTAACAGCAGTATAGCGGGTCATCGTTTAGACACAATGGGATTAGAAGACAATGGTAATGATTTTGGCCAAGTGTTTTGAGTGCCTCCAGCGGTACTCAGAGATGCACAATTGTCTGATATCGTCTACAATTTTTGGGCGAAAGGGTATCGAACATCACACATACACCCTATGTTGGCAACCATTCTTCGGTAATGTACAGAGGCCCTTACAGAGAGATCTGCAGTGCAGGTAGCTTACTTATTCACGAAGGTGCTGTGTGGTCATGGTTTAATTAGAGTCACAGAGAGACCTGCATTACAAGTGGTTCAATTACTCACGAAGGGCTGGGAGGTCATAGGATAATTAGACTCTCAGAGAAACCTGCATTACATGCGATTCCTATTACTCATGAAGGTGCTGTGACATTATGGTTCGTTTAGACCCACCGAGATCTGCCTTAAACAGGGTTCAACTAATTCACAAAGGTGCTGTGATGTCATAGTATGATCAGACTCACAGAGAGACCTGCATTTACACATGGCTTCTTCTTATGGAAAGGGTGCTTGCGATGTCCAGGTTTTGTCCAGACGCTCAGAGAGACCTGCATTACGCATGATCTGATTATTTATGAAGGTGCTGGGATGTCCGGGTAGGATTTGTCTCGCTGAGAGACCTGCCTAACTCATAGCTCAACTGATTCACCAAGCATCCTGCATTATACAGGGCATAGTTATTCATGAAGGGCTGTTATGTCATAGTATGATTAGATTCAGAGAGACCTGCCTTACATATGACCTAATTCTTCATGAAGGTGCTGTAATTGTCAGGGTACGATTAGCCTCCCAGAGGGACCTACAATACAGATGTCCGAAGTATTGATGAAAATACTGTAATGGCCTGGTATGACAAAACTCACAGACTTCACACAGTTTCCTATTAGAAAGGGCTGTGATCGGTTTGACTCTCGCCCAAGTGCGGTGATGTAATAGTGTGGTTAGACCCTCAGTAAACCCTGGTCAGGTGGGAGATACTTGCCTACTAGGCTAAATATTTCCCGCTAATCGCCGGTCTCATTATCCTGTTGTAGATTTGTATATGTGATGTGGGTGGCACTGCCACACAGCGGCCTGATCAGTATAGTTTTCTCTATTCTTCTCCAGCCTCCAATTGATGTAGAGGCACTCCTACGGCGTTTGGAGACCCTGGAGAGAGGAAAAGAAGTGGGCATGGACCAGCTCAAAAAGGACATCGTCCAATATGCCTTGCGACAGTCCTCGGACTTCGATAAATACGTGGCCCTCAATATGGTGGAGCGCCTGAAGCTTTTCGCACAAGAAAAGAGGATGCTAAAACGGTCTTTTACTCTACGGTATATGCCAGGCTTCGGCAACGCATCGGGTGCCCGTCAGAAAAATTCCACAGCTACCTCCTGGCCTCCTGGGCAACCGGGATTATGAAAGGGTGGTCAAAGCTATCAGCAAACTGGACAAAGTCTTTGGGGTGGGAGAAAACCAACGCGGAAAGTTTTGGCGAAACCAACCAAGCCTACAGCCGCCCAGCCTCATGTCCCAACCTCCCAGGCCAGGTCCATATCAGGTTCCCGATCGTCAGCAACAGGGGAGAAGACGACGCTGTTTCATTTGCAATGACACAGGCCACATGGCAGCCCGTTGTTTCAGAAGACAACATTTCAATGCAGACGGCAGGGGGACATCAAGGCCACACAAACGACAATAAATTTGTTTATCCCAATATTCTGCTTCACTTTTTACTATAAACTTCCTTATTTTTCACCGTGATTTTATGATATTATTCTCGATTTTTTCAATGTTAATTATTCCGGTTTTATCATATTATAAGCTTGTTCTTCACTCGTGCCTTTTTTATTCCTTGGGTTGCCTGCCATACTGTTTCTATGATCTATGAGCCCTTGCTTTTACTTTCCTATGACCCTCTGCCAGCCACTGGGGGACCCAACTAAGGGTCTTAATACGCGGCTTCACGCTGGTCTGTTCTGAGTGGCTGGATCTGGGGGCCTTGTCCTTCAGCTTAAATTTATTTCTACCATCATTTTCCTTTCCTATTTTACGTAGCCTCTGGCTTTGTCATTCTCTACTCGACTATCGCACGTTCAGCGTAACATCCAGTCAAGAAAGGTAAAATGATGTGATTTCGAGGGAAGGCCTGCAGATCCGGCCACTCAGATCCCGTTAGCCAGCCTCAATCACATTGTGTAATGGTGGTCGAGCTACCATTACGTAATTGAACTCAAATAAGACTCAGTTCGTGTGAATATGTGACAATCAAATATGAAATTTATGTACCTGATAATATTTGAATAAGAACGAAAATAAGAATAAGAATGTTTAAGACTGAATTAAATTACTATTCTCACTGAGGGTACATTCGTTCAAACGAGAACTAAGATTATTTGACCACTCTTATATCCCTGTGGGCGCTGCACGCAATAGCCCTGGACCCGAGATGACTGATGCGTGGCTTTATAGCGGTTGGGCATCCACATACCACGCCCTTTTCAGTCTTCACTAGCTTCACGCGTTACTATACCGAAATTTTCTTCAGTGTTTTCCTGGCCGTCGCTGCCCTCGTTTTTGTACTTTATCATGTGTGCTCCAGCTAACATCGACCAACACGCACAGCCTGTTATAACCAGAGCAGCACAACATATCCAACCAGAAGCCCAACCTGACCAGAGACCCGACATACTTCAACCCCTCGAGAGAACACTGAAGTAGGCCTGCCGACTCCAGGATAGAATGTGAGCTTTTGTTTTTCTAACCTCTCTTTAATGCTCTTGTGTCGGGAGTTGCGTTTGCTTGTTGTGTGTTCTTGTTCCACGGCGGTATCGCTGTCCGCAGCAGGGTGCGTGGATCGTTATTATCTGGTCCGTTTTCCGCATGTATATATATTTTGTGTTGAGCTAGCCCCTCTCATACGTTTACTTCGCCACAAGTTATCGTGTTCGGTGTGCCCGTCCTTATTCCTCGCTCTCTTTGCAATTTTATTTTTCTTTGGCAAATCTGCTATACGCCTCACAAAAAACTCCCCCTGTAGCACCCTCCGGTACTCATATCTATATATGCATATATATATATTCGTATGGGCCTTCGTATATCTTCATATCGGTCATTTGCCTGCCTCGTGGCTAGGCCGTATTTATCTTAATCGGGTTCTCACCCCCAGTTTTTCACACGGCGTTTTCATGGTGCATGGTCTCAGCCTTACGACCGACACGGGGGTTTCTCGCGGATATGCTACGTGTTTTCCACGATATTGTTAGGCATTTACGCTATCTCAGTATTTTTTGCTCATGTCCCTTATCGCCTTGCGCAACCTTTTATATTGCTATTTTTATCCGATTTACCAGCAGTGTGAACAACTACACGGGGCTACACTTGTCAACACCATTCCATATTCACAGGGGTCTCCCCTCCATGACAGGGAGGTGACATATTTCGCGTGGGATCCATTAGCACGTATTTCCAAACTATTTTATTTATGTGCACATGTACTACTTCACCTGGGTCCCACTGCCACACGACCTGGGTGCCGTGTGATGTCCCGCCTTATGTAGATGCCCCACATATTTCCATACTTGCAGGGCGCTGGTTTATTGCTGCTGCGCAGCGTAGCAGAATATAGTTGAGTCCCGGAAAAAAAATCTTGGCTCTTTATGTGTTTGTCTGTGTCATTCTAATCTGCGTGGGGCCTCATATCCTCCTCCGTTAGGTCGCACGCTGGTTTTTATTATCACTTCATCAGTGGCGGTAATCTTTTTGCTGCATTGCAGTGCGACGTTTTAGCAACGTTGGGGCAACGATATTTGGTTGGCTTATCTGCTGGTGTGCTAATTTTTACTCATGACCAGAATAGAGCAGGCCCACAAAAGGCCATTTTCATTTCGACAAGAACAGCAGTTACTTTCTTGTCGTGGGGAAAAGTTAATAAAAGAAAAAACAAAATGAATGTCTGCAAGTGGAAGAGAAAAGCTGTGCGGAAGTATAGTAGGCCCCCCCCAACAAAAAAAAACAATTTGGATCATCACTTGCACCATCATTATGTATTTTAGTGTTTTGACGGGGGTGTTAACAGTATTTCATTGAGCTACCTCCCTAAAATCCAGCTTAACACGTGGAAAGGTGCTGTGATGTCCTGATTTAACAAGCCCACAGAGAGATCCGTACAAGATTTACCTGGTACTAATACTTAGAAAGGTGCTGTGATGCCACAAGGTGATGGACTCACAGAGAGACCTGGAATATCTAGATTAATACTTGGAACGGTGCGGTGGATGGACTCACAGAGAGACCGGCATTATTTAGATTAATACTTAAAAGGTGCTGTGATGTCACAAGGTGATGGACTCATAGAGAGACCTGCCATATCTAGATTAATACTTGGAACGGTGCTGTGCATCGACTCACAGAGAGACCGGCATTATTTAGATTAATACTTAACAGGTGCTGTGATGTCAAAAGGTGATGGACTCATAGAGAGACCTGCAATATCTAGATTAATACTTAGAACGGTGCTGGGGATGGACTCACAGAGAGACCGGCATTTATTTAGATTAATACTTAAAAGGTGCTATGATGTCACAAGGTGATGGACTCATAGAGAGACCTGCAATATCTAGATTAATACTTGGAACGGTGCTGTGGATTGACTCACAGAGAGACCGGCATTATTTAGATTAATACTTAAAAAGTGCTGTGATGTCACAAGGTGATGGACTCATAGAGAGACCTGCAATATCTAGATTAATACTTGGAACGGTGCTGTGGCTGGACTCACAGAGAGACCGGCATTATTTAGATTAATACTTAACAGGTGTTGTGATGTCACAAGGTGATGGACTCATAGAGAGACCTGCAATATCTAGATTAATACTTAGAACGGTGCTGTGGATGGACTCACAGAGAGATCGGCATTATTTAGATTAATACTTAAAAGGTGCTGTGATGTCACAAGGTGATGGACTCATAGAGAGACCTGCCATATCTAGATTAATACTTGGAACGGTGCTGTGCATCGACTCACAGAGAGACCGGCATTATTTAGATTAATACTTAACAGGTGCTGTGATGTCACAAGGTGATGGACTCATAGAGAGACCTGCAATATCTAGATTAATACTTAGAACGGTGCTGTGGATGGACTCACAGAGAGACCGGCATTTATTTAGATTAATACTTAAAAGGTGCTATGATGTCACAAGGTGATGGACTCATAGAGAGACCTGCAATATCTAGATTAATACTTGGAACGGTGCTGTGGATGGACTCACAGAGAGACCGGCATTATTTAGATTAATACTTAAAAAGTGCTGTGATGTCACAAGGTGATGGACTCACAGAGAGACTTGCAATATCGAGATTAATACTTAGAACGGCGGGAGAGGACTTGCATTAAACATGGCTTAATACTCATGAAGGTACGGTGGTATCATCGTATGATTAGGCTTGCAGAGAGATCTGTCCTACACATGGCTTAATACTCTTGAAGGTGATGTGATGTCATAGTATGATCCGACTCAGAGAGAGACCTACATTACACATGGCTTAATATTCTCGAGGGTTCTGAGATGTCGTAGAAGCTATGATCCGACTCACACAGAGACCTGTACTACACATGGCCTAACACTTCTGAAGGTACTATGATATCATAGTCTGCTCCGACTTACAGAGAGACCTGTATTATACCTGGCTTACTACTTATGGAGGTGCTGTGATGTCAGAGTATGATGAGATTCCCAGAGCGACCTGCCATCTAATTCTTACTTGTTGCCACAAACTCACTTAGTCTTTATAATGGGTTTGTCACATTCTCTTGAAGAATTTTCGAATTCTCATTTCGGTTTAATTACTTTATTCGCTTTATTTTTCCTCATGTTTGTTCTGTTTATTTGGTTGCTTGCGCAAAGCCCCTCTCTGATTTTATGAATTCTTGCATAGCCTTTCCTTACAACCCTCTACCAGCCACTTGGGGACCCAACTAAGGGTCTTAATACGCGGCTTTATGGCTGGTCTGTTCTGAGTGGCTGGATCTGGGGGCCTTCTTCTAACAATTTGCCTGTTTGTTTCCATCATTATACTTTCCTATTTGCGCAGTCTCTGGCTCTGCCGTTTCCCACTCAACTGTTACGCGTTCAGCATATCAACCAGGCAGGAAAGGTAAAAAATGATGCTTTTCTCGATGGAAGGCCTGCAGGTCCGGCCACTCAGAGCCCATCAGTTAGCCTCAACGACATCGGGTAAGGTGAAGTCTGACCATCATGATCCGGGCTCTCTGCTTGCTGCAGAAGCCTCTTCGAGTGCCTCCTTGATTGGCTCCGATTTCAGAACCTTGAACTCATTAGCGAGTCTCACGCCCCTTCTCCCTTCTTAATCTCATTCCGCTACTTCTCAATTCTTTGGGTTTTATCTGAGTATTGGACAGTACAGGCACAATGCAGCAAATTGGATGTATTTTTCCTGAGTATTTTCTACCAGTACATATTGAGTTATCGGTTTTCAGACTATAGCCGACGAAGCACTCTCCATATCTTAGTCAGTTTGAGAGTAGAACAATAGCCCGCAGTGACAATAGGTTATAATTGACAAAGCTATTTATACTTTACATGATTTGCATAGTGCCAACAGCCCGTAGGTTGGATGATGGGCCTGTAACCGAAACAGGGACATGTTGGGCGATTTTTACAAATTGTGGGCCAGGTCTAGATTTCGCAACAATTTCGGCATGATTTTGACTGACCAGAGAAACGGAAAAACAGCTGTCTAGGGGAAATGATAGGGAACCACCCGCAAAAACGATTTTGGCCAACAAAATATTGTGGTTACAAAAGGTCAAGCGTAGAAACTGACAAAACAGGGTTAGAAGGTGTGACTGCTGGCATACCATAAATGTGATCAGGCAAAGAACTGGGCCCAGCGGGGGCAGATGGGGTTGGTTGAGGAAAGGATGGGAGAGATTTTTCCATTTCAGCAAGAACAGTAGTTGTTAGATCATGTTTTAAACTACTCATGCAGTCCGAGACAATAGCTTTAACCGAATCTAAGGTAACACAATGAGTGGAATCTACCACGTGTGCAGAAACAGCAGATGATATATGATCATGTGAAAAACGATTATTAGATGAGCGATAAGGATGAGGAGCATTATTTGAAGTAGAATTGTTAGACGAATAATGTGAACCAGAAAATGTATAACGAGTTTCATTACCAGGGTGGGGATTAGTATGGTTACGATCATTAGAAGCACAAACCTCACGATTAAGGGCTTTACAATTAAATGTATAACAAATAGAGCATTTATGGATATAACCATTCTTACATGTTGTAGAATCAAGCTCATGCATTGGAAGTATTTTAAAGCTCAAGAGAGCAAATAATGTCAAAGGCATGCGAATCTTTCTGACATTGTTGTTTCAAATACGGCAACCAAAATTTGGCATGGATATTAGACGGTGACAATACCTGTGATAGCTGTTCACAAAAGCTGTCGATTTGAAGTTCACCACCGGTAAATTCTGGGAGTGTCAGCGGAGGGAGACGCAAGGCACCTTGTGACCACGAGATTCAACTGAAGCGGAGAGTTCGTTAACGGCATGTGAGAGGTCTGAAATTTGTTGCTGTGTCGTTCCTGTGACTTCTCGGGAAGCATGATGTTGATCACGAATGGCGCCAGCGAGTTCAGTGATCAGGCCAAGAAGTTCCTCTGGAGAAGCCATGACAAAGAACGAAGAACAAAAACCAGGTTCTAACACCACTTCTGTGATGGTTGTCGAGCTACCATTACGTAATTGAACTCAAATAAGACTCAGTTCGTGTGATTATGTGACAATCAAATATGAAATATATGTAACTGATATTACTAGAATAAGAACGAAAATAAGAATAAGAATGTATAAGACTGAAATAAATTACAATTGACAAAGGTATTTATACTATACATGATTGACATTGATTGACATGAACACGTGATCACAATAATTACATGAATACGATGCTACATGATAGCGAGAATGTAGTCCTGTTACAATTGGGGAAGGCGAGGTAAAACCATCAGCAGCGGACATAGTTTTCTGTGACCCAAATTCTTTCATCGCCGGAAAGTTACACCACGATGAACATGTGTGGGACACTATCACATCCGGCTACCCCCACAGAGATACAGTTTTTGGCACCATAAAACAGGGTGTGTTAGTCTTCGGGTATTTCACCCCATTCAAAGGGCCCAAATTTTGACTCAAATCGACCACCACAAGCGTGCTTTAACAACAACAACTCCTGCAACAACTTTGATGAGTTTATTTCCTCCACCATCCTAGAAAGAGCCACCAATGGGTCTTTCTCAGTTTGGGGAGGAGTGGGAGAGTGTTCTCCACCACACCTCGTAATGCCCTTGACTGTAGGGCCCCCCAAACCCAGTCTCTGCCATGACGAACGATACCTCAATCTGTGGATGTCATTCCGGTCTATCAAGCTGGACAGCATCACCGACTTACCCCGCTATATGGAGCAAGATCACCTCCAAACTAAGCTAGATGATAAATCCGGCTATGACCGCATCCTTCTTACGGAAGAGAGCAGAACATTCTTTGGTCTATGCTGGCAGGGATGGTACTTCGTATTTAACTCACTGCCGTTTGGGTGGGCTCCAAGTGCATATATCTACCACTGCACAGGCTTAGCGGCCTCACATTTCATCCGTTCACTTGGCATCCCCTGTTGAAGCAGAACTAAAGAAACATTATGATAATCCTAATTACCTATTGTTGTTTGAGAGGGCAAATCAAAGTTGATTTGCCCCATGAGTGATTTACAGTAATTTTCAGGAATTTCAACGGTTTACATTGTTTTAGCGTCTCAGGAATGTAGGAATTCCACATAACTTGTAGGAATCCCATAAATATTACCCTAGAGGTTGTATTTTGGTCGCCTGTGAGGCTTGACGTAATCTCTCGGAGATTGACCCATTGTTGTCCCGCATCTTCTTCTTCTTCTTCTACGTCAAAGACCGCTAGGGTCCGTGGACGCACATCGATGACATGTCGAACGCCACTCCTGTCTTAACTGGGATGCTCAGGTAGCTTCAGCCACACTTCCACCGGTCCACCACTTTATGTCATCTATCCACTTCCTTCGCGGCCTTCCTCGAGCACGGTTCCCAGGAGCACGGCCATGCATGATGGTGTTAGCAAGCTCGAGATCTCCAGGGTGCCTTGTAACGTGGCCAAACAGTCTCAACTTCTGTTCCTTCGCGATCTCTAGTAGACCACGCTGCACACTTCATGCTATGTTTGCTACTTGTTGTCTGACCGACTCGTTCGTCCTTCTGTCAGTCCATTTGATGCCTAGCATTCTCCTGTAGCACCACATTTCACAAGCATTGATCTTCTTCTAATTTCCTCATTGTAAGTCCAGGCTTCACACCCATATAGCAGCACCGATGTTATTACAGATCTGAGAAGGCGAAGTTTTACCGGGAAGGTGATCTTCCTTGAGTTCCAGATGGTTGATAGTTTGGTCATCTCTGCTTTTGCCATAGCAGTTCTTATGCGAACCTCAGCAGTTGACTTCCCATTCTCATGGATGGTGCATTCCAGATACTTGAACTGCTGTACTTGTTATTTGAATTTCTATTAGACGCATTGTATCTCCCATCGTTGGGAGTTTCCTTGGTATTTACCCTTTGGGGATTAGATTGCAATATTTAAGTAGGTCGTTTTCATGGGATTATCAGAACAGATCTAGACAATCTAGAGAGCAGATAACATGTTGGCTGCCAGATGAGAGGGAAGACATTGTGCTAGTAAGTTTGGTTACTTAGTTACTCTTTTGTAGATTGCCTGGCCTGTTTTTGTTTGATATCACGTTTTGTATTTAGTTACTCTCATTTGTTTGTACTGTACCGTTTGTTTATTTAGTTACATATTTAATGCTGTATACTTTGGAATTTAACAGCTCTTGGATTTATGAAGAAATATTCATTAGTCAGCCTGTGTGTTCTTTCTGGCACGAACATCCCTGTCACGCAATACATCGACGTTCGTCATGTGGGACAACTCCATCTACACAGTACACCCATGACACTGTGGACTAATGACGACTTGACCAATTCTGCAATCTTCAGTACAGCCCTTGTCCTGGTGCATTGTGGCTACTTCATTGGTTCGCCGAAATCTGTCCTACGTCCAACCCCACAACTCACCATATGGGATTTATATCTGACCCTGCTAAACAGTCCTTCCGGGTTCCACCAGAGAAAATCGAAAAACTCGCCATACTCAAAGAGTTGCTCATTGCCTCAAAATCAGCTTCGGTCAAAACACTGCAAAGCTTCTCTGGAAAAGCAATACCTTTGTCTCTAACAGTTCCAGCAGCCCGCCTATGCTGTCGCAAGGTAACTAGCGCAATCAACCGTGGCAAAAAATCCTCAAGGCCTGTGCCCATCTGGGCACAACTTTTGGCGGAGCTCATGCATTGGCACTATCTGGACTCGTTGTCCGCATATATTCCTGGCGCTCTGAGGGACATTTCAACCTCTCCATTTCCTCAGACACCTCCATCTCAGGTTGGGGAGGTGTTTCGTCCTTAACTGGCTAACGCCTAGAATCACGAGGTTAGTGGTCGAATGCTGACAAGAAGACCACCATTGTTGTTAGGGAAGCTAAGGCTCTGTTTCGCACCATCCTGGCTTTCCGCAACCAGATCCCCAACATCCACGTAGATGTGCTCGTGGATAACACAACTTCTGAAACAACAAAAGAGGCTGTAGCTTCAAAAACTCGTACAACTGCTACAAGGGTAGTTTCAACGCGCACCACACTCGAGCCCAAGAAACACAGCAAAAAACATACTGGGTATAGCAAATGATGCGGTTTGCTACAAGAAAATTGTAACTCAAATTAGCTAATACAGTCAACGAAGCAAACGAATACAGTCAAGAAAAATTACGATTAATTAGAAGCAAGTTAGTTACTTACAAACTTTATTTTCCTGTAGCTTGAACGATCCAATAGGCGAAGAACTGCAATTTGTGAATGCCTCTAGCGCAACAAACAACTGACCTGTCGAAGCAAGGCCCTACCAGCACCTTTTAAGCTACCCTAAGCTACGTGTCATCACAAGATTGATTAAAGCTAATTAGCAACACAATAAACACAAATATAAAACAAAGTCACGCCTAGTGCACATGTTAATTGGGACGCATTATGTCCCCTGGATACCTTTGTGCGTTACATCCGGCCCCAAACAGTTAACTACATGGCAACTGTTTCTTCTCAGACCTTTGCACAAAGGTGTTCTCTGCTGTTCGTCTTTTCTTCTGCAGCTTCCAAAAGACACAACTGGTCTATTGGTCGCACCAGTTCTGTTTTAGCAGTTTTCACTGTAACGGAGCGAACCAATTCATCTCTTCCCTTTGTTACAGCAACCACTCGTCCCAAAGGCCAATACCCTCTTGGTAACGATTCATACACCACCAGAACAATGTCATCTACCGTTAGATTACACTTGATGGTTTGCCATTTTTGTCTCAGCTGCAATATGGGCAGGTACTCTCGTGTCCATCTTTTCCTAAATATGTCGGCAAGATATTGCACTTGTTTCCATCTTCTTCTCGAATAGCTATCAGCCTTGAAAAAAATGCCTGGCGGGAAACACGGATTTGATTTTAGCAGTAGAAGGTGATTTGGTGTAAGGGCATTCGCATCCTGTGGATCATCAGACACTTTCGTCACTGGTCTCCCATTGATAATTGATTCAATCTCACAAAAGGTTGTTAGTAGTCCTTCATCATCTAACAACTGTTCTCGAAGTAGTACCTGCATGATCTTCCGTATGGATCTAATGACTCGCTCCCATACTCCGCCCATATGAGAAGCCTTTGGGGGATTAGGAATCCATTTGATCTCTTGTTGGCTAAGATATTGACGCAGTTTCTCTTTATTCCATTGACTGATTGCCTCTTTGAGCTCTCGATTACCACCAACAAAATTGGTTCCATTGTCAGATCTAATTTCATGCGGCTTGCCTCTTCTTGCAACGAATCGTCTTAATGCGTGAATATAGGAATCTGTATCCATACTATGTGTTTGTTCAGAGTTCTCGTCCATGATAAACGCATACAGACTCAGCAAAATATTATTTCAAAACACTCATCCAACGCCCAAATTACAACGAAGCAATCAAAATTTATAGTCAACATGTAAATAAAAGGTCTATTGTAAATCATTCAAGTATTATTGTTCAAATATGCAAAGTTCTAATTCCTAAGCATTGAATTGTCACAAGAGAGTTTTACGTAAAAGTTCTCTCCGCGTCCCATCTCTGGAGACCGTAAATACACCTTGAGCATTGTTCAGAACACTCCCCCGCAGTCCAGCAAGCTGGACTCTATCTTGTCTTCTTTTCGGTTTTCTCCTCATCGGGAAGAAGCAGGATCAATTTTGTGATTGGTCTTCTTTGTATCCCATGTGTCGTCTTTACTTCCGCTGAACGCACAATCCCTTTGCCGTCACTGTTAACATCAACTATCCTTCCAAGTAACCACTTTCCTCGCGGTTGGTTGGCGTCCATGACAAGAACGACATCATCTTGTTGTATGTTCCTCTTTTGCTCGTTCCACTTGGATCTTTGTTGTAAAGATGGAAGATACTCCTTTTGCCACCTTTTCCATATATGATTGACGACATTTTGACAATGTAGCCACCTCTTTTTCAAGGATGTATGCGGAATTCCTAAATCGTGCTGAAGTAGCGTAGTTGTAGATCTGTTGTTCAAGAAGTGTGCAGGGGTTAATGGTTCCATATCGTTAGGATCGTTGCTTATGTATGTCAAAGGTCGGTTGTTCAACATTGCTTCGCATTCAGTGAGTACTGTCATCAACTCTTCATCCGTCATCTCTGCTCCCTTTGTTGTAGCTATCATTGCTCTCTTTGCCAGTTTGACAAGGGATTCCCAAACGCCCCCCATATGCGGAGCTACAGGTGGGTTGAAGATCCACTTCATGTTTTCATCTGTTAAATGACGATGCAATGTGGGATCCTTGGTCAACTTGTTCAAAACTTCTTGTAGTTCCAGATCAGCACCAACAAAATTTGTTCCACAGTCAGAAAACATTTGCAGTGGTCTAGATCTCCTTGAAATGAATCTTGTAAAGGCTTTCATGAAATCATCTGTTGATTGAGAGTAAGCAAGCTCGATGTGAATAGCTCTAGTTTGAAGGCAGGTAAACAATACTCCATATCTCTTTTCCCGTCGACCGCCTCTGTATCTTGCTTTGGTAATGATGGGGCCAAACAGATCTACTCCAGTGAACTTGAAAGGACGTCCCCATGATTCTACCCTTGATGTTGGAAGATCAGCCATAAGCTGCTCTAGAGGAACTCCCCGTAATTTCTTGCATACCACGCATGCTCTCAAAGTTTTCTTCACTATCGCTCTTCCTTGAAGAGGCCAATACTTTGCTCTGACAACATTTAAGACATAATTTGCGCCAAAATGCTTCACCTTTTCATGGGCTTCTCTGATGATCAGCACTGTGAGATGAGATTGCTTAGGTAGAACGATTTGATGTCTATTTTCATATTCCAGGGAAGATCTTCTCAGTCTGCCTCCAACTCTGATCAAACCATTTTCATCGATGAATGGATTCAGACTGCAAATACTTGACTTTTTTGAGAGCGATTTCCTGCTTGAAAGATCTTGCAGTTCTTTCTCGAAATACTTTTTCTGCTCTTGTTTGATGAGCCACTCTTCAGCTTCCTGGCGCTCTTCCATGGTGACTGTTTCCTGCGCTCCGTTTTCTCCACTGCATTTTCGTAGATTCCATCGCCTGAAGGGTCTTCTTACGTAAGCAGTGACGTTTCTCAGCTTCTTCAAACTTGAAAATGACTCTATATTCAAGACTTCGTTCTGAGTAGCAAACTCGACAGTATGCGTCACTTTTCTCTGTTCTGCTGCAATCTTAGTCTGATCTTTATCTTCAATGATTCGAGGCCAAAGATCTTCCGGTAGTCTCAAGCATTCAGGGCCACTGAACCACATGTTGTCGCCATCTTCTAGTTCACACAGATTTGTACCTCGAGAAGCAACGTCTGCAGGGTTTTCTTTTCCAGGGACGTGACGCCATTGGTTTATTTCCGTCAATTCTTGTATTGATGCAACTCTGTTTGCCACAAACGGTTTCAGTGTACGACTTTCAGACTTTATCCAAGCTAGGGCAACACTGCTATCTGTCCAGAATGAACTTCTCATCAACGGTAGATCAAGCTGTTTTTCAATGAACTGCATGAGCTTCACCGCCATGAAACACGACTTGAGTTCTAGCCTTGGAATTGTCATCATTTTGAGTGGTGCAACTTGCGTTTTCGCCATCAGTATGTACACTTTTTCTGCTGATCCGTCTATCCCGACTATTCTCAAGTAGGCCACTGCTGCCATTGCCCTCTCTGATGCATCTGAAAACACATGCACCTCTAGCTTCTTTCCATCTGCTTTCTCAGCATTGACGTATCTCGGAATCTTGATTCTGTCCAACCCTGGTAACTGATCGTGCCACGCTAACCACTGTCTTATCAAGTCCTCATCTAATTGATCGTCCCATTCCAATCCTCTTTGCCAAAGATCTTGCATGAATATCTTTCCAGTTATCAGGAATGGTGCAAGGAAGCCGCATGGATCAAAGACTCTCGAAATATGACTCACGACACTTCTTTTTGTCCAGGAAACATCATCTTCAGAAGTACGAAATGTGAATGTATCACTTGAAGGGTCCCAATTTAATCCAAGGACTTTCTGCCAATCTTCTCCAAATTGCTTGACATCCTTTTTTCTTTCTTCTGTCATCTCATCGAAGATTCTCTGATCGTTGCTGATCCAATTACGCATCCGAAATCCATCTTTCTCTAGTACTCCACACGTGCCTTTCACAATGTCTCTTGCCTCTGCGATGCTCGGGCAGCTGTGGAGGAGATCATCCATGTACAGGTTTCTGTTTAAAGCATTAAAGACATCACCGTTGCTTCCATTATGTTCTTCCAGAACTCGTTTGATGACGTAGCAAGCCAGGAACGGCGAAGGAGCATCACCAAATATCACGCTCTTGAACTGATAGATTTCTGGCTTGTCCTTGGGGTCCTTTCTCCACAGAAACCGATGGAAGATTTGATCTTCTGGACTCAACAGGATTTGAAGAAACATCTTTGAGATATCACCAGCAATCGCATATCTGTATCTCCTAAATCTGAGCAAGATGCCTGTCAGGTCGTTCAGGAGGTTTGGTCCCTTTTCGAGAAGATTATTCAGCGAGACACCCTTGACTTTGGCTGCAGAATCAAACACTATTCGGACTTTAGTATTCTTTGTTTCGGAAACAACGGGATGATGTGGTAGGTACCAGCCTTCTTCTGTTGGTTTTCCCTCGATTCTATCTGCATAGCCTTCCTTGAAATATTCCTCCATGGCTAGGTGATACTTCTTCTTTAATTCCAGGTTATTTTCCAGTCTTCGTTCCGTCATGCTAAGCCTTTTCAAGGCCATACCGTATGATCCCAACGGCGTCACCACTCCTTTTTTCCAGGGAAGGCGTACTTGGTAACGGTTTCTGACTTGTACAGTTGTTCGTTTTGTCTGTTCTTCAATGGCAGCCAATCTACCGTTTGCAGGGATATCTTTAGCGATCGTTTCTATCTCCCAGAATTTCCTCAACGTGTAATCGACACTTTCAGGCTCATCTTCCAGGGAACACAATACGTGAACTGAGGGTCTATCGTCCAGTTGTGTCAGTGGGCCACAAATGCTCCATCCAAGAGCAGTCCTAACCGCGTATGGTTCATCCTTCTCTCCGTAGCTAACTTCAAGTTGACGCAACAGACTTGGACAATCTTGGCCAATCAACAGATCGATAGGTCCATCTACCAACTGAACTTCCACGTGTTCAAGGTGATTGTAATTTTTTTTCAAGCGGTTCACGTTTAAATTCGGCAGGTGATGACTGATTTTCTTGACAACGTATGCATTGTTGAAGAATGAAGTGCCACAGCTGGTGGTGATTTGTAACGCAACTGACGTTCTTGCTCTGAGATCTTCGTTTCCCATTCCCGACAATGTCACATTCGACTTCTCTTGCTTCAGATCGAGGCTGTTGGCAATCTTAGCTGTAACGAGGCTAACTTGGCTTCCTGGATCTTCAAGGCAATTAATCTGAACGCCTTTTCCACTTCTGTCCATCACTGTGACCATCTTGACTGGCAAACCTGTGCATCCTCTGGTCGTTTTTGTCGTCATGGCAACTGTACTTTGATTCTCACTTGCTGTTCTTGTCAGATCGTTTGTTCCAGCATCCTGTCTCGTATCCTTCGCGTCAGTGTTAGAGGTGGTTTGCAACATTGGATGAGTCCATGTTTTCTTTCCTTTATCATTCATATTAGTTCTGCAATTTCGGGCCATGTGTCCGTGATGTAAACATCTGAAGCAAGCTCCCTTGTTACGCACTTCTTGTTTTCTCGTCTCGACGTTCATCTTCTCAAACCTCTGACATTTGTAAATTGTATGATTTTCTTTGCATAGCCAGCATCGTCTAGAATTGGTTGTATCCCGTCCGCTGCTCAGGGCTGCATGTATGCTGTGTTTAGGTTTTGGCTCACACGACTGTCTGACGTCTGCTTTCTCTAAAATGTTGACTCGTCTTCGCAAGCCACTCACACAAGAGTCGAATGTCAGTGCCGAGGTTTCTGTCTTCCTTGTAACTGGTCCAAGCAACAACAAACGTCTGTCGGCAGTTTAGAGAGCACAACCTTCAGTCTTCTTGGGTCATAGAGATGACAAGCAACGTCGGCTCCTTGAGCTTCCAATATCTGAATGTGAGCTTGAAGGTCGTCGTAAAACTTTCTCAGACTGGATGTTTCTCTTTCCTTCACTCTGGGCAGGTCTTCTATCGCTCCAAGATGAAAGTCTGCGTGATCATCATCATCGCCAAATCTGTCTTCCAGCGTTTTCAGCACGAGGGGGTACGATTTCTCATCGAAAGGAAAACCTTTGATGCAGTCTTTTGCTAGGCCAATCACATGCTGTTCGAGGATCGCAAGCTTTACGATCGGTTCATACCGCTGTTGTCCACGACTGCTTTGATGTCTGTATGAATCTAGGCCAGAGCTCCTTTTTTCCACTGAATTTTCCGAGGGGTATGATATTCTCACCACCAAACGTCAACTGCCGGGTACCGTTTAAAGGAAGTCTCATCGAGGTTGGCATGTTCTTCTCCATCTGGGGTTCAGCTTCTCTTCTTCGAATTTCAGCTCTGGAGTCTTGATCGGGAGCAGGGGGTTTAGGTTTGGCCACATTTGGGGGTAAGGGAAAATGTGACACTCGGGGATCAATGGGGTTTGGAGAGGTGCTCGAATTAATGGGTTGAGAGTGTGGGTGGGTGTCTTGAATTCTTGCCATTCTTGATTTGTAGCTGTATCGTTTTTCAACACTGCTGAATCACCATACACGATCTTCTTTTCTCGGGGAGCGATTTCTTCAAAACACCCTGAGGCCGGGTTTCTTCTTTCCCTTTTCGTGAAATCTTGGAATTTGAATTTTTCACTTCTTGTGCTGGAGGAGGAGACTGAATATCTGCCAGATTTCCTCGATGATCGAATTGAGCTGGTTTCCCTTCGGCAATCTGCGAGGTATGATTCTGCGTTTGTGATGCATCGCTGGAAATTGTCTTCAATATTCAACAGAGTCATGAAGGCTCTCTCAATTTCTGCTGCATCGTCTAAATTGGCAACATATTTCTCGTTAAAGTTCGTGAAACTCGTCATGGCTTTCTTCAATGACTGTATGTTAAAATCCAGTAAACCCGGCTCAACATCTTCAGCTACTTGTTTATTCACATTGTTTATCAGCTTCATTACGTAGGACATTTTGCCACTTCGGTTTGCCTTCTTAGCTGGAATCTTCGCTTTCTTGGATGCTTCTGGTTGGTTTGTATCACTCTGTCTTGTTGGACTATTTTCCCGGGTCACGGCACCGGATGTTTGTTCAGAGTTCTCGTCCATGATAAACGCATACAGACTCAGCGAAATATTATTTCAAAACACTCATCCAACGCCCAAATTACAGCGAAGCAATCAAAATTTATAGTCAACATGTAAATAAAAGGTCTATTGTAAATCATTCAAGTATTATTGTTCAAATATGCAAAGTTCTAATTCCTAAGCATTGAATTGTCACAAGAGAGTTTTACGTAAAAGTTCTCTCCGCGCCCCATCTCTGGAGACCGTAAATACACCTTGAACATTGTTCAGAACACTATGAATTACTTCAATATGGATAGCACGAATTGCCAAGCACGTGAAAATTACTCCATACCTCTTCTCTTGACAACATCTTCTCTTGACCATGAAAGGTCCAAAACAGTCGCATCCAACATATGTGAACTGAGGCATGCCAGGTTGCACTCGGTCTGGTGGTAAATTTGCCATTTTCTGTAGGCCTGGCTGGCTTCTGTAACCTTTTCTTGCAGTCAAAGCATGTACTGATTATTCTGCGCACCGACACTCTTGCCTTTACAATCCAAAATCTTTCCCTGATGAGCGAGAGTACGTATTCAACGCCAGAATGTCCAGACTTGTTATGGTAATGTCTGATTATCAAATCAACAATGTGGTGTTGTTTGGGAAGGATGGCAGGATGTTTCGCTTCTTCAGATAATGCTGCGTAAGATAATGAAACATTGCAGAGATGACGCTTGGTTTGGTCTCTTGATTGACTGCAAACGACTGCGCTTTCTTTTTCAGATCAACATGGTCATCAGGAATTTCACCAATATCTGGGTCGACAAAATACGAGACTTCACTCCGCCACAAGAATGGGGGACCATGAAACCATCTAGAATCGCTAGTCAATTGATGAGCATGCAGACCTCTTGAGGCGTCATCTGCTGGATTTGATATTGTATAGATAAACTTCCATTGTTCTGGGTTTGAGCCATCATGTATAATTGCCAATCGGTTTGCGACAAATGTCTGGAATCTTCTGTTTTCATTATGGATGTACCTCAAGACGGCTTGGCTGTCTGTCCAAAAGAATGATTTATCGACTTCCATGTCGAGCTCTGTTCTGATCATTTGGTCCAATTTCACTGCCAAAGTAGCTGCGGATAGCTCCAGACGTGGAATTGACATCTGTTTCAAAGGGGATAATCTGGACTTTCCAATGACAAATATGCAATGAGCCTGGCCTTTGTTGTTAAGCATTCTGTGTACGAAGCTGCTCCGTAACCTGCTTCGGAAGCATCTGAGAAATGATGAAGCTCTGTTGTAGTTGGTTCACCGAATGTTTCTGGCTTGAAGCACCTGTCAACTGAAAGTTCCCGAAGCATTTGCAGCTCTGTAAGCCATTGCTGCCAGCATTGAAGTTCTGCGTCCGGAACAGGATCATCCCATGCAAGCCTCTTCCAACATAGTTGATGTAGAATCATCTTTGCTCTGAGGATAAACGGAGATACAAATCCAAGGGGGTGATATACGGAAGATACAACGCTTAATACTCCTCGTCTTGTTGGTGGCTTATCCTTGAAGCTGGTATTGTATTGAAATTTATCTTGCTCGGTATTCCATTGCAAACCCAACGCTCTCTCGGTCGGAAGTGTGTCCTTTTCAAAGTCTATGCTCTTCAATTCTTTTGATAGCTCGCAGTCTGGAATGGCGTTCAGCACATCTCGTTTATTACTTGTCCACTTTGTCAGGTGAAATCCTCCACAAGATAGCAGTTTGGTAACTTCTGTATACAATTTGATTGCAGATTCTGTATCTTTCATCGACTTTAACATGTCATCCACGAAAAAGTTTCTTTGCACGGTTTCAGTGATCTCATAGTCATATCGGTCCGTGTTGTCAACAGCTGTTTTCTTCAAAGCAAAACTTCCAAATAAATGAACGAGCATCTGATACTCTTCTGGTTCTTTCTCCAAATCACCATTCGGGAACCAAAGAAAGCGCAAGACATCAATATCCTTTGGATCAACGCGTACTTCATGGAACATGGATTCAACATCTGCCATGAATGCCACTGATTCTTGACGGAATCGAAGTAAAACTCCAACAAGTGGATTCATAAAGTCAGGTCCTTGTAATACGCTATCGTTCAACGATTTCCCACGGTACGAGGCTGCACAGTCAAAAACTATTCTGACTTTGTCTGGCTTTTTTGGGTTGATTACATTGTGATGCGGAAGGTACCATACTGCTCCATCATTTCGATTCCTCTGATCTTCTGGGATTTTTCTTGCATGGTTCTTCACGAGAAGGTCATTAATGAAGTTGGTATATTTCTCACAGAGGACAGCATCTCTTGATAGCTTTCTCTTCTGACATTTCAATCTGTGCTCTGCTACCGGCCTGTTGTTTGGTAAACATGGCTGGACGTTTGTCCATGGGATAGCCAGCTGATAATGTCCGTCAACGAGTTTTGCCCTTTCATTGAGTACTGCTAGTGCACGTTTATCATCTATCGACATTGCTTTACGATTGTCAGCATTTGACTCGCAGAAATCACGGTTGATGTACTGCCTGAATTTTTTTTCCAACGTGGCATCAGGGTCAGAGTATGAAGTGAGATGACATTCGTTGGGTTCTTTACCATGTCTGCCAAGTGGTCCGTTAAGTGTCCATCCGAATTTCGTCTTCACTGCATAAGGTCCACCATATTGTGCTCTTCTAATCTCTTCTGGTTCCAACGCCTCTGGGACATCTACCCCGATAAGGAGATCAACATCGTGATTTGCAAGTGTCTTCAGAACTGTCACATCACGCAAGTACGGCCAATTGTCCACATCTTCTTGCCTTGTGATGGATTCTGCTGAGATGTTCAACTTCTTCACGGAAAGAGCATTCGGGATTTCGATCATCACATTCTCATCCAGATCCATGACATCTATAAGCTGACTGTGACAAATTCATGCTGTTCTTCATTGTTGATAGTAGCCAGAGATATTTTACATATTTTTCCAGAGATTCCAAGCTTCTTTAACATTGCTTCCGTGCAGAAAGACGCAGTCGAGCCTGTATCTAGCATTGCATACGTAGATATTATCTTGTTTTCTTTATTTCCCTTTATCTTTACTGGTACAATCAATAATCCTTTGCTGTAACATCCGGCCCCGGTTTCAAGGTTTGATCCAACAAACTGCTTTAAATTTCCGGATTGCTGTTGATCGTTGACTGCTGTTGCTGTTGGCATCTCGCGATGTTTCTTCCCAAAGGCCATAACTGCTTCGTGTAAGGAAGTCAAGTGCTTTCTTCTCAGGCAACAATCAGTCACTTTGCATTCCTTTCGACGTTTACAACCAGCGGAGAAATGGTTCGCAGACAAACAGTTATCACAGAGTTTGTGAGAACGAATAAACTTAAATTGTTCATCGCCATCTCTCTTTTTAAAGTCTGGACATGATTCCAACTTATGTTTTCCAGAGCAAAAGTAGCATCTTGCATTTCCTTCCGTTTCACTGGGTTTCTGGGAATCGTCTGTCTGAATGTTGAAATTCACGTGCTTGCTGTAACCTGATTTATCAGCTACTGACGTAGATCGTCTGAAACGTTTGTCCCTCTTAACCTGTTTACCGCTGTCCTTTTCGATGATTGCGCCAAATACTGGATCATTCTTTTCAATAGCTACCATTTTCACCAACTTTCTGACATCTTCAATATTTGGGTTGTGGCCACGCCCTCGAAACTCGTAAACTTTCGATTGCCAGCGAGATTTGACAAACCCAGGCCTTCTCTCCAGGATCTTCACTAAACAGTCCTCATTGTTGACTTGGTTCAGTCTCCCTGTCGCTTTGAGGGTAAGCACGCAGTTTTGCAAATCGTCTGCCAGGTCTATCAGTCCTTCCGGTCACCAGGTTTGATGATTGGGCCATTCATTATTATGCGTATCCAGGAATTTGTGACCATGTACACATTCCCGAACCTTTCAGCCAGTAGCTTCTTAGTCTCCTTGTATCCTTCAGGTGGGCTCAGCAAAATGCAGTTTTCAATCACCTTTTTAGCTTTTCCAGTACAGTATTGAATAAGGAGTTGAAGCTGTCTAGTGGAATCGCAAACATCCTTTTCCACATTATTTTCAAAGGATTTTATAAAGGTGAAATATTTTAATGGATCACCATCAAATATCATAAGTTCAGATTTGGGCAGCAATGTAGCAGCAGCTAATTTGCGCATCGTTTCAAGGTAGTCAATACCTGAATCCTGCAGATCTTCTCGAGTGGTGATAGTATCTTCTGGAGAGACACTCAGGTCACAGGATTGCATGAATTTTTGCGGAATTTTAAGATCTGGCATATGTACTGATTGGTCAACTATGGCAGAGGGCCGACTCACAGGCTGAGGAGGAGCATCTGACACACAATTTTCTCCACGGGACATCACTGGTAAGCCGAAGCACTGACTCACGGGCTGAGGAGGAGCATCTGACACACGATCTTCCCCACGGGACATCACTGGTAAACCAAAGGACAGACTCACGGGCTGTGGAGGACTTGAAAGGCCAGGACGATCAGCGGTTTCGTTAACAAAAATACAAACATCGTTCTGGTTTATGCGGAGGAGCAGACTGTGTGTGGGACGTCTCAAATTCATCAAAAACTTCGTCTTCAGCTTCTAATTTTCTGAATTGCATCTTCATATCCAAATCATCCAATTCTTGTTGCAACCTTATCTTTTGACTTGTGAGGGATTGCTTCAGCTTGATAAATGATGCCTCTGCCATCAACGAAGCTCTCCTGGTGGCATTTGTCAGTCTTTTTCCTTGTAAAAGCAAGTCTCCTGATCTCACAGACGATCTAGAAGACTTACAGGATTGGTCAGTGGAATAAATTTGGCTCACCGAATCTTCAGGGGTAACATCATCTTCATGTGCTGCTTCACCACGCTGGTAATATTCATAACGTAAGGTTATGCGATCTTTCATGGCCAGAAATCTCACTTCGGCTTCGTGAAAATAAGCAAGGCTTTCATCCAAATCATCTTCATGGACAAGGGAGTTGCGATAATTCTCACACGCATGACAGAATTGATCAAAGGCTTCTTTCAAATTTCTTTCACCTTTGTTCACTTCAGAAAGGGAAGATTCGACCAGAATCTCCGGCTGAATACCACCCTCCATTTGCACTGTGTTCCCTCAGAAGAGCAGTTAGCAGATAAACTTTCGCATTTTCACATCCCTGACAATGCTCGTACGGACCACAACGTCATAAAATTACCCTTCTACTCACCGTTTCCTTGCGGAGAAGCGTGTGCCACAAATGTCTTTGCTCAAGAACTTTCCCCTGTGCACTAGTATTACGTATCCCCCCCTCCTTTGTGTTTATAGGACCTCTCCTGAGGTTCTTACGAGGCTCAGGTTGCCCTGTCTCTATAATCGCACCAGACATCTGCCCCAGAAAGTTTTAGTGGCCAATCCTGATGTCGCTCACAACTGACAAGATTCTACTTGGTTCCAAGCGCCAGTCTTGAATTCTGCAGAACCCCTTCTAAAACCCTTAAATAGGGTTAGGGTTTTTTCTGTTTGAAGTCACTACGTGACTTCAAACAGAAAAAACCCTATCAACGACAGGCGTTAGCCATGCAGCTCCAGTTGGAATCCTTTCTGTGGTCTCTCCCTCTCAAGAAGACCATCGCATCAGCTGCCCCCAAGATATCATAGGTTTCCTAATCTGGAAAGACCATTTGGGAAAGAGCATCTCACACACGGATGAGTGTTGATCAAAGGGTCCGACCAGTGCTTACAACTGCTATCGAGGTCTGGCTGCAGGTACAATCGAAAGTTACATTGGAAAACTACACATAATCTTTAAAAGCAACAGTAGGGGAACCTCGTGGAATGAAGACCTCCACCTGGGTAATCCTGCAGCTCACCATTCAGTTAAAGAATATCTTTCTATTGTCAAAGAACAGCAGTCTATAGCCAAAGTTTCACCGGGGCAAGCTTCCCCCCTTTTTATGGACAAACTAGAGAAAATTTGCAGCCCCTTAAAGTCCTGTATCCTTTCTTCAGGAGACTCCCCATCCCTCTTATACTCCCTTGTGCGAGACCTGGCATTCCTTATCATCAATTTTTTCTCCGGGAATAGAGCGTCTGATCTGGGATGCGTAAAGTCGAGTGCCATGTCTTTTCTATCAGGCGTTTGGGCCGCTTGTCAATCTGCCCGGTGACCAACCTTCAATAGATCATTTTCACATTTGTTTTTGAAAACGAGACTCGAAGTCGAAAACGAAGCTAACACAGTAAAAATTGCAAATCCATTCCTTTGCTGCGGAGATAATAGTACTCATTGTCTAGTTTCTTTGATTATTTTATTAATAATGGATCAATTCAAATCTTTATTGCCCGAGTATAAAGACGTTTGTTGCTTGGATGATCTTGGAAATCTTAATGTGAAGCAGTTGAAGACAGTTTTGGCGGCATACAAGGAGAAATTGTCTGGTTCGAAGGCCAACCTTATTCTCCGGGCCTACGCCATTTTGTCTCGTCTGCAGCAGCAAGCCGATGGTGATAACTTTGTTCATAGTCAAATATTCGATGACGCACACTGCAGATACGAAGATATGTTTAATTTAAAATGCAGTCATTTGCCTTGGTCGACAGATCTTTGTGGCACTCCTCTTTTTTCGTTTGTTCAATTGTAGGACTATTCTTATTCTTCGCACTACAAAGTTCAAGCACATCAAGTTGAAAAGTACCTCACACAAAAAGCTAAAGTCATTTCAGTTTTTTATGAAGGTTATATCAAGAAATTTTTTGTGGCCAAGGATGAATTATGTACATATTTTGATGTTCGAATGAAGGCTTCAATGAAGGCAATTTTGTACAAAGTCTTAATAGTTAATAATAATTCTGGTGATGTTTGCTGTGCTGCTTGTACATGCCCTGCTGGTGCTGGTGTATCTGGTTTTGGTAATTGCAACCATGTTGGTGGTGTTCTTTTTGCATTAGAAGATTTTAACAGGAAAGGCTACCATAGTTGTCCTGAGCCAGTATCATGTATTTCAAAGTTATCTGCATGGAATGTCCCTTCTTCGTTTTCTTCTGTTTCTCCTGCATCCATTGACGAAATTGTGATAAAGAAAAAAAGAATTGGTAAAAGTGATGAGACAATGAGAGCTTCTAAAATCAATTGTCATGACCCTCGCAAAGCTTTTCATCGTGAAGTTGATAAAGATGCCCTTGAAAGACTACAACAAGGTCTTGCTTCATCCATTCAAAACAGCTGCTTCTTCGCATTTCACCCTTTTCCTGATGCTTCTTCTACATACAATTCTACTATTGCTACTGAAACACTTGATTCTTTAGATTCTCCTTTTGAAGATTCAATTGTTCATTTATCTATTTCTGAGTCTGATAGTGCAATGCCATTTAGTGATGATTATGATATTTCCTGTTCCGGTTTTAAATAAATGATGGATTATCATGCAGAAAGGAAAATGTATCTTTTAGCAACAGCTACCATTGTTATTGAAAAGGCAACCTGTGGTCCAGCATCAAATAGTTCTTGGAAACAACATCGGCTCTATTGTATCACAGCATCTAATTTTTTTTCTGCTGCCGTCAATACTGTGGAGCCATCATCAAAGTTAAAGGCAATGTTTAATTCTTCCTTTTCATCTTTGAGTACATGACATGGACAGGCTTATGAGTCACATGTTCGCTCTTTGTATTTGGATACTTTGATTCGCAGTGGCTTCAGTAAAGCATCTGTTGATGAACCTGGTCTCATTGTATCCAACACTCTTTCTTTTCTTGGCGCATCCTTAGATGGTATTGTTAGACCTGGTGATCGTTCTTGGGGACTTGAAATCAAATGTCCTTATTCAAAGTTTTCATCTTCTCTTGAAGAGGCTGTTGCAGATAAGAAGTTCTTTTTAGCAAAAACAGATGTCATACAGCTGAAGAAAACTCATTCTTACTTTCATCAAATTCAAGGACAAATGTTTTGTTCTGGCATAAAGAGAGTTGTGTGGTTTGGTGATTATCAGCCATTATTTATTCAATCAATAGCATATGATGACAGTTTTGTTCAGCGTTCTATTCTTCCAACAACTAAGCTTCTTTGATCGTAGAGCCGTTTTGCCAGAGTTTTTTACAAAAGCGTGCAGAGAAATCTTAAGTTATACATTCATGGAAGCTGGGAAAAGTTTTCTTCATGAAACAAATAATGAATAAGTTACATTCTCTTATGTAAGTAGTAATAATTAATTGTCAAAGTTATATAAAGTAAAGCGTTTATATTTGTACTGATAGTACGGATATTATTAAACTATTGTCTCATTAGAAATATTACCAGAAAAGTATTATCATTTACATTAGTAACACAATACAGTTATTATTAAACTATTGTGTCATTAGAAATATTACCAGAACAGTATTATCGTTTACATTAGTAACACAATAGAGATATTATTAAACTATTGTGTCATTAGAAATATTACCAGAAAAGTATTATCGTTTACATTAGTAATGCAATACAGATATTATTAAACTATTGTGTCATTAGAAATATTACCAGAAAAGTATTATCGTTTACATTAGTAACGCAATACAGATATTATTAAACAACTAATAACAGGAAGTGTCTTATTAAACAATCTTATTTTTTTGAAATGGCAGGTGTAACTAAGTACGGTAGAAAATTACATAACATGCAGCATACATTAAAGATTTGATTGGCTGAAGAACTTAAGGATAATGGAGGACAACCATCTAGAATATGGTAATTCTTCACCCTTCCAATAGCTCTTTCCACATGCATGCGAACAGCAGCTATACGAGCAGTTTCTTCGCTTTCCTTTGGGGTTAGTTGGGGGAGGTTGCCTTTAAATGGTGGTATGTTGAGGGTAACACCATCTGGAAGGATGTCAGCTATGTCAAAGCCGCAATCTGCCATGACATTGTCACCAGGTTCAGGAAAAGAAAGAATGCCAGACTTGCTTGTTATTTCCTTATCAGAAACACGACCAGACCAGAGCTTTGAAACAAATTTTATGGCACCAGTAGGAGTTATTCCAACAAAGGCTTTCCAGGTGTTGCAATGCTTGCATTCAGACCAAGTTTGCGATTGTGCTTTCATGGATCAAGGTACTTCTATAAATATCTCAGTGCAATCAATAATAATTCTTGTTGTTGGGTACATTTTGAATTCCTCTGGCATCAACCTGCGGACATTTTCTTGAGATGGGAAGGGGAAGAGAAGGGGCAATTCATGAAACAAAAAATTAATCCAAGTTGTGAAAACCTTTGACACATGGCCAATTGATATTCCAAATCTATCTGCAAGATTATTCACAAATAAGCCAACTTTTAAGCGCATCAAAACCATTATAAATTCTTCAAAGTGAGAAAGCTTTCGTTTAGGACCAGATTTTTCATATGTGTCAGGGCGAGCTGGTTTCTCTGTGGATGGTTGATGAGACTTTGATCCACGCCAATAACACATATCTTTCAGCTTTGGTGCTAAATAATTAAAAACTTGTTGTAAGGAGGTAAAGTTTAGAAAACCAGTATAAAATTTCACAGCTTGATCATTGCCTTTTAACTTGGCAATGGAAAATAGTACCTTTTTGCAATTGCCAACTCAGAACTCAATTCAGAAACTTTAGATGAAAGTTCTTCGATTTTCTGTTGAAGATTGACTTTGGAAGATACCAAAGGTGTGTAAGGGTGATCTGATAATTGATAGGACACATCAACTTCTTGAACCAAATAAGCGGGAGACTTGACAAAGGAGAAATCTGTCTGAGTGGAGCAAGTTGTAAAATTACCAAGTTCTTGAACATCAGTGACATCAGGCAACAAAGAATCTTCTTCAGCTACATCAGTTAAAGAATAGGCATCAGGTTACCAGAAAAACAAGGTTGTGGGTCAAGAAATGGGGTACGATCTTTGGGTGCTTTACGTGAATTCCGTAGGGTGGGGTGTTAGGATTAACGTGCAACTTCAGTGAGAGAACTGCACCAGCTACCAACTTCCAGCGCAATGGATTCCGCTTCACATCTTCATCTTTAAAATGTTTTTCACACAGAACAGTATATGGAGTCACCTTGAAATCATCAAAAGCATCTCGCCTTTTTATCAAATTACACGAATGACTTTTGGCAGGATTCTTTTCAGGAAAAATGTAGGCCACTTGGGGTACCGTCTTTGCGTTTTTGAAAATTATAGCAAATATATGCAGCACATTGTCTTCCTAACGATGGTTTCTTCTTCTTTTGAACAGTAGAATTCGCCCCGGTATTACTTTCGGCCATTTTGATATCAATAAAACTCAAAAAGCAAGTTAAAAACAACGAGATGTGATTATTTCCACAATACTTAAGCTTGAACTTCGAAGTTCTTACTGTGCTAGCTTCATTTTTGATTTGGAGTCTCGTTTTCAAAAACGAATATGAAAGTGGTCTATTATACCTGCACCTAACAAGCCTGATGAAAATCGACCTGGTATCGGGCTTCCTGTTCAGAACCTTAGATGTCCGCAGCCTTATCACCAAGCTGCATCCACGGGCTCCGCTGTCTCTAATCGACTTCGAAAACACATGGAAGACCTGTCCATTTTCAAGGGGGAGACAGCGCATGGTATTCGTAGTGGTTATTCAATTACACTTTTTTTGCTTGGCGTTCCCCCCTCTGAAATCGCTACGTTCATGGGCTGGAAATCTGATGGACACCCAAACACCCAGTGCAACAAGATTCTGGCTGTCCATGATCCGGTTTCCTGGCTTGTTGCAGAAGCCTCTTCGATGGGCTCCGATTTCCGAACAATGAATTCCTTAGCAGGCTTCACTCCCTTACTCCATCCTTAGTCCATCCCACTAATTTGTAAACTTTGGGTTTTTCTGAGTATTGGAGAGTAGAATCACGATACAGCTATTAAATGTCATTTTTCTTGAGTATCCGCTTGCTTGTACCTTGAGCCGTCTGCTTCCACACTATAGCCGACGAAGCACTCTCCACATCTTAACAGTTTGAGAGTAGAACAATGGCTTTCAGTGGGAATAGGTTACAATTCGAATACAAGGATCTGTTGCACAAAGTATACAAAGTATGGTTGAATAAGTTTCTCAAGTAATACAAAGTATAGTTGAATAAGTTTCTCAAGCAAATTTTTCTTTGTCTCCTTGTCCATTTTATTGGAAGAGCCTTGTTCCATGGAATTGAAAGCACTGATTACATCAACTTTCTCAATCAAGTTCTTTGTCAGCTTGTTGCAGTTGATTTCATGAACATGTCCAGTTTCTCTAACTATTCGAAATTCTTCTTCAACATAGCAAAATAATATTATACAATCAGCATTGACTCCCCAGAAACCTCCTTTGAGAAGAAGTATCCTCAAGTCTCACTGAATTAAGAAATGTAACCATGTTTGGATTTAATATATCTTGATAGGCCCGCTTACGTCTTGTACTTTTTGCGGCACTTTATGCATTAAAGTATGCCGTCATTTGAAATCTGAAAAAGAAAACAATTTTGAAATATCTCTACCACTCAAAGGTTTGTGGATTTGAAATTTTCAAAAATTATGAGGGGAAGCTGCTTTAATTGCGATTTCACATCCAAATTGAAATTGTAGGCCTAAGCAATACCTCAATGAACTCAAATGCGCTGATATTCAGTATATACTCCTAAATTACTATGGATATTGTTGAAAATTTCAGCGGATTGTAAAAACCTAACATAACAAAGACCTAGAAACGTGTATGAACAATCTCTACCGAAACCATTCCTCGAAAGAATCTTCACTTGATCAGAAATCGGATACCTCCTACTCATTTTGATTGTCAATGTCACTGGTAAAGGATTGGGATTCCATGACTGGCGTAGACGTATTCCCATCTTCTTCATCATCTCCGTCTTCATCACAAGCAGATATTGATTCACAAAAAGCTGACCTCTTTACTGTGTGTATCAAATAATATATGGTAAATAATAGATTGAGATAATGATAATGTTTGCAAATAAAGAAAAAATGTAAAGGGTAGTCGCAGCCATACAGACCAATAGAAAACAATACGCATTGGTGATCTAGATTTTTAATGACAGAGCACATGGAGTATAAGTGGGGAGTACTGGCAATAGGTCTATGTGAGAAGAATGAATGGTTTCAAGGAAACATTGTAACAGAAAAATGTTTATGTGTGCGAATCTTCGGCTATCAACCTGGATCAGCGTTTTGGGGGTTTGATGGACAGTACGCTTTCGTGATCACAGCCCCCAGCACCCTTATGGGCACCTTCGCACCAGTAAAGTGTATGAAGAAAGAAGGGATTGTGATGAATGTGGCGCGCAAAGCTGATCAGCTAGAGCGGCAGAGTATAAGGAGTGCATTAGATACAATGACCAATGGAAAAGACAAGGCATCCCTAAGAAATTTTTTGATTTCTAAATATGATGGTGTGTCATGTGAATACCCAAAGAACGCTGCATGGTTTGTTGATGGGTTTGCAGCAATACAGTCACTGAAGCCATAGAAAACATACAGAGAATGGGTTCTGAGTCTTAGAATATTTCACTTCCCTGTCTCATTGGTATGATAAACGAAAGATATCTTCAAAAACATTCGGATTTGAGCAGCGTATGCTACAAGGAGTGCGTTGGAATGAATTTCCTCATAATGGCGAAAACAAGAATGGCCTAATTAGTCTTCTATCAAGATTTGTCAAGAGTTTTGAAGGAATGAAGTATCTAAAGTACCCATTCGTGATATCAGAGGAAGGAAAAATGTATATAGTGGAAAGACAACGCTCTATGCTTCTACATGAATGTAACAATGAGGAAGACGACACGCGCTTAGTCCTTCACACGGCAAAGTAGGATATGGATGGGGTTATCCTCTCGAAAGATGCAGATGTCCTTGTGCTTCTCCTGTAAAAAATTTGTTGAAATTGTCAGCATATGCCAAAGTCTTGGTCAGCACCTTTGTTCATCTTTACCCGCTATTCAAGCTATTTCTGGTTGCGACACCACCTCATACTTTTATAAGACAGGAAAAGCTGAAATTCTCAAGATGTTGCTGATGGATGAGTTGAAATGTGAGCTAATCGAAAACCTTTGTGCAAGCAAAACTCTTGACAAAAGATTCTATGCAAGATATCAAACAATTTATTCAAATGAATGTGTACAGCGGGAAAGAAAACAAAACATATGTTCAAACAAGAACACACTTATATCATAAGTTGAAAGAAAAGACGTCAGTCTCTATTCCTCCCGATCCAGATTCCATGGAGCAAGCTATCAGAAGATGCCATCTACAGGTTTACATCTGGAAAATATGTTGCCATGAAAATATGGATGTTTATCTTACGAAGAGAATGGCTGGAAAAATGAAGAGAATAAATTAATACAAAATTGGTTTACAGGAAAGCAATTGCCTCCAATGTTAGGAAACAAAAGGAAACGCCTGAAAAAGAAGATTAGAAATGCAAGTGATGCGGATACAGAGGCAAGTGAATCGGAAGGTGGCTGCAAGAGAAAAAGAAGAAGGAAGAATAGAAGCAATCCAGTAAAGCCTGGCACAGACAGGTGCATTTTGTCGCCGGTGACTGTTATTTTTGATGCTGGCGACAAAAATCGTCTGCGTGTGGAGTTTGACAACAACTATATGATAAGTTCTCCAATTAATGAAGCAAATTGAGCCAGGTGACAATGATTTTTACTCACATTATGCACATGCAAGCAAGCATCCGAGGCAAAAATGACAGAAACGTGGACAATTGAAAAAGAAGATAAGTTGGTGGATTTGTGGAGAGAGCACCGTTGCTTTACGCTGTCAACTCTCCAGAGTATTCTGAGAGGGTAAAGGAGGTTGCTGCATTGTCGGAACTAGCAGCCCGTTAGATGTAACAGGTAATTGGAAGCCCTAGTCGATATCTATAAATTTGTCTGGGCGTAGCTAGCTATATACTAGTTAAGTTGGTTTTGTTAGAAGATAAACAAAGTCCTTGTTATTTGTTATCAGAATATCACTTTTTACTGGCCGAAGAAGTACAAAAAAGAACAACATCTTTAAGGACTTACTATGTTCGAGCAAAAAACCACAAAGCAGTGGAAGCGAAAAGAAGAAGAAGACAAGAACGATTAAGTAGCTTGAGAAGAGACTTCAGTTTCTAGAAGCTCATTTTCAATTGAGAATTTAAAGGTATCCATAAGCAAAGTTTCAATTGATAATTTAATGGTATTCATAAATTCATTATTTTTTTAACGGAAATCATTTTTTCTTGCCATGGTACTGATCCCAAACTTTAGTTGAAGTAAATCTTGAGCATTTGCCATTGTCCCTTCGCAAAAAGAGGTGAATTTTTGTCATTGGTTTTCTCCATATCTCCCAATAAAGCATCTCTTCCCCATCTTCCTGGAACTAGGTAACGCCATTCATCTTCGTGGCCTAGGATGGCAGATCCATAAGAACCTTGTTTCTCTATCAACATATTATGCAAGCAGCATCCAGCCAAAACAACAGCATTGACTTTTTCAGGTGATAAATTTATTTTTGTAAGGAAGACCCTAAATCTACTTGCCGAAATGCCAAAAGCATTTTCCACAATCCTCCTAGCTCTAGACTATCTATAATTAAATATGTGTTGTTCATAATTCATTTGTCCGAATGAAAATGGCTTCATTATATCATTTTTGAGAGGAAATGCATGATCTCCAATAATGTGATAGTTACACAACACATCAGCACCATTCAATGGATCCATTGTCAATTCTTTTCTTCCACTCTGAATTGTCAAAAACTCCAGCATCATCATTTCGACCAGAAGCACCCACATATGACATGCCAAATAATTATTTATTGTCTTCTTTACATTCATTCCCCTATTTAAATTAATTCTGCTCTAATTTCATTTATTCTTTCTACAATTTTATTTATTCCAACCGGATTTTCATTTATTCTGTCTAGAATTTTATTTATTCATACTTCAATTTCAATTTATTCTGAGTTGATTTTATTTATTCTGAATCGAATTTTATTTATTCCAACTTGATTTTTATTTATGCTTCCCATCAATTGTGCCCATACAGAAGGGATAATTCCAATTAGAAGCAAAACAATTGCTGATCATTTTCCATTCTTCTTCATTACTTGGTGCCTGAAGTAAAAAGTTTTTTTTGTAATCTATTACAGACTGTTAATACAAACAATGCAGAATCTATGGAAATTATATTGTCTGAGGAAGAGTCTGAAGATGGCAAAGAATGTAGGTCCACTGCACAATCTACTAGGAGACCAAATTATTTTGCAGCAAAGAAAAAAAAACAAAGCAGAGGAGGGAGGAAGTGTTGCCTCATCACTAAAAGAGGAAAGTGTTAAGGACAATACAGTAGCAACGTTCACTGCATATGTGGGGTTGCTCTAGCCAATATGGACTATTGAACAAGAATGGTTGCCATGAATAACATTCAGCAAGTGATTTTTCAAGCTCAGATGACTCAATTTGAAATGGGTAGAGGTCCGGCTCCAAGACACATGACCCCAGCCACACCAACTGGGCAGGCTACAATGAACTTTTCACATCTTGTTAGCTCAATAAATGATGGCACATATTTATCTGAGCTTTAACTCGAAATTGATGGATTTACAAATATTATGAATTTAAATGTATACCTTCGTGTATTAATTTTTTAATTCTTGGTATATTGCTGAACATGTTTCTGTTACAATCAAAGAAATTGTTCTTTCACCAATTTTGTATTGAACGGCAAAGCTATGAAATGATTTCCCTTGTGAAAATGTTTTGTTAAATTATGATGAAATCAATGAAACTGAGAAAAAGATTGCTTAAATTTCCACTGAGATATAGACATACTGTAAATTAAAATAATAAAAAATGAAAATATTTTAAAAAAAATTGAATGAAAATAAAGTAAATTCCTTATGGAGCCTGTTGCCAAATAACACATTGTGATTGCAGTCTCTCTTGACAAGAAATACCTTTCGCATATGGGTGTTTTGCCTGGTAATCTTGGGTTTGATTTCATCACATATCTCCTGGAGGGCAGTTTCGTTCACTTGGAAGCACTGCTTACACATGGGCCTATCTTCAGCGGCCACTTCTTGGACCAAGTTGTTGAAAATTCTTTGTTCTCTTCTACAGGAAATCCACCCACGCACCCAAACAGACCTACATCGTCGACAACGTCTCCTTCTTTTTAAAATAATTAAAGCCAAGTGGGCTTTCGACTTTCGACTGAATTTTCCTAAACCCGCCATTTAAATTTTCCTGCCAATTTTACTAGATACAATTCAGAATGTGCGCATGCACATGTGGCTACAAAAATTGTCTGTGTGCGGGCGACAAAAATCACAGTCGCCAGGGACAAAAATCCTCAGTTTTTCGTGAACGGCTATCTGCTTGTGATGAAGATGGAGATGATGATGAAGATGGGAATACATCTGCACAAGTGACGGAATCACAATCCTTTGCCAGTGAAATTGACGATCACAGTGAGTGGGAGGTATCCAATTTCTTCTCCAAGTGAAAGTTCTTTCCATGAATGGTTACGGTAGAGCTTTTTCATACAAGTTTCTAGGTAATTTAGTTTAGTATAGTAATTTAGGACTATATACTGAATATCAGCGCATTTGAGCTCATTGAGGTATTACTTAAACCTAGTATTTCAATTCGGATGTCAAATCACAAGTAAGACAGCTTCCCCTCATAAGTTTTAGAAAATCTCAAATCCACAATTTTGATCATGTGACTAAAAATGAAATGCTGATATCTTGCTACCTGTGAGTGTGATAATATAAGTGTTTTCTATTTTGCTTCATATGAGGTGTCCAATAACATGGAACAAAAAGTTTCGAAATCCTGGAGGGAGGGGGTAATTTTTTCTAATTTTTTTCTATTGTTTTACTAGAATTTTCCAAGTCTTGAAATACTTGTAAGACCCCTAACTATGGGAATCTGAAGAAAAATCGTTGGTTAGGCACGTTTGCGAGATTGTTATTAGCAATACCCTGTCTATTCTGTATCGTACACACTCCCAAATTCTTTGTCAACCACTACCAAATCAAGTGCCAGCTACAGGCTTCTCCAAAGCAAAAATTGTCCGCACTCTCTTCGGCATGTGACCAAAGATTTCGGAGTGAATCAACACCTGCATGCAAAAAATAGCAGAAAACAATAAGCTTCTAAACCATTCCTATTTCTCATGACTATGATCTAATTTACCAGTCGCTTCACAACATCGTTTATCGATCCATGCTAGTGTTCTCTGACCTAGCATAGAATATTCATCAATAATTATATATTTAACAATCTTGAACCTTTCTTGAAGGGAAGTTAAGGACTGCCCAGTTAGGCCTTTATTTTCGTGCCTTTTTGTTGGGAGTTTCACCAATGAATGTATTGTAACACCATTAATGTTATATGCAGCTTTGCCCGTTGTTGCTGTGACATAACAATTATTTCTGAGTAGATTTCTTATTGCATTGATCAGAAAACTCTTTACTATTCCTGCTTCAGCATTTATAATAATTTTCAAGGATTCTAGAGTTGAGTCATTTTATTGTAAAGCATGGTTTTTTATGATACCATATGCATATTTTTGCATAGGTGTGAATAATGATGTACCAATATTTGAAAAATCTTGTTGCAGAGACTCAGTACTATTTTTGTACTGCTATCCAATTATGCATTTCTCATTTTTGCTGTTCGGCATAGTGTAAACTATCCTCTATCCAGTCATGTGATACTTCTACAGAATTACAAGTGATGTGACAGTGGCTGTGTACAAGCCACTGTCAAGAAATATATGAAGCCATCTTGCAGGTAGTCCAGATATAGACATGAAGTTTTTCGTACTTCCCTCACAATTAAAGCTTGGAATATCCTCCCGCAATCAGTGATAGACTCAAATACAATAGAATCTTGTTAGCAAGCGTAAAACAGCTCTTTCTAAAAGATTCAAAATGAAAGACTTGGGCAAGCTTTCTTGGTTTCTAGGAAGCAACTTTCAATGGAATGAAGATTGCATTAGAATGAACAGCACACAGATATAGATAAGATCCTATCAAAGTTTGATATGGCAGACTGTAAACAAAACCTACCCCGTGTACCTCTGGAATAGAGAAGGAGTGTGACGAAGTGAAGTCGGGTGTGTTGGATGACCCATAATTTTATAGAGCAATTGTCGGGAGCTTGATATATGTCGTGTTGTGTACCAGACCCGACATTTGTTATGCTGTGACAAAACTTTCACAGAACATGGCAAAGCCTTCTCAGTCCTCAGTCACATCTCAGCACGGCAAAGAATGTGGTCAGATATTTAAAAGATTCACGTGAAAGGGGCCTAAATTTTGAAAAGTCAGAGGTACCCTTACAACTGGATTTTTGCATAGGGGAGGAATTCCTCATTTTCCGAAAACATATATTTAAGTTCCGAAAGTTTCTTGGTCGGTCAGGGTTGGTCGTGTCTATCGTTTCTTCTTTCAGTGTCGACTTTGGTTTGCTTCGCAAAATTTCATAATGGCGGTTCGCTGCAGCTCACCAGCTCACGCCTGTCTGATTTCAAGGTCGAGAACTTTTTAAAGGTATGAATGATAATCAGTGAAAACATAAGCCTGCATGGAGCCTCACTCACAACTCTTCTAAGGAGGGGGTTTTCTCTCATAGAGAAATTTTGAGGTATGCAGGCAATAATAAAATAATTATAACAGCCAGATACCAAAGAAATTGTGTGAACATTTTCCTAGACCAATATATTATATAATAATATGAGTCATCACATACGGCAATAATTATATAATTATTATATATAATAATAATAATATAACAATAATAACAATAATTATAATAATTATAATAATTATTGTAATTATTATTATTATTGTAATTAATAATAATAATAATATTGTTTGGCAAAAATGAAAATGAAGTTAACAGTCTGGTGTCAACTGTTCAGGTGTTTAGTGATGACATCAATATAGAGCTTGGAGTAAAGAAGTGTGGGATATTAATAATGCACAGAGGAGCTGTTGCAAAGACTAAGACTAATGGAATAGTGCTACCTTCAGGAGAAAGTATAAAACACATTGATGAAGATGGATACAAATATCTTGGAATCTTAGAATTCGACAGCGTTAAGGAGAAAGAGATGAAAGAAGCATTCGCAACGGATTATTTCAGAAGGGTTAAACTAGTCTGCAAGAGCAAGTTAAATGGAAAGAATAAAATCAATGCTCTAAATACATGGGCTATCTCACTTTTGAGATATGGTGCAGGTATTCTTAACATGCGAGTAAATGAAGTTGACCAGATGGATAGAAAGAACAGGAAAATTCTAACGATCAATAAAGAGTTCCATCTTAAAAGTGATATCGACCGTCTGTATGTGCCAAGAAAAAAGGGAGGTAGAGGACTGATCAGCTGCAAAAATTGTATAGCCTCTGAAGAGAACAATCTCGGGTGGTATGTTAAAAATAAGGTCGAGCCTCTTTTAAGAGCTGTTAAAAGACAACGTACTATTAAGACTGATGATGCTATTGAGCCAAAAGAGTACAAGAAACGTGAGAAAGAGAGAGTCTATAATGCCTGGAAGGAAAAAAGAATGTATGGACAGTACCTACGAGATATGGATGGGAAGGATCTTCAGAAATGGTTGGAAATGGTTTCAGTCAAGTGACTTGAAAGGATGCACCGAAGCATTAATTTGCAGTGCCCAAGAACAAGCACTGAGAACAAACAACATCAAACACTTTATTGATAAAAGTCAGGAGTCTCCTCTCTGCAGGATGTGTGACCAGAGAAATGAAACAGTCTCTCATATTGTTAGTGAATGTACTGTTCTTGCCCAAAAAGAATACTTAAAACGTCACAGCAATGTGTGCCAGTACATCCATTGGAGATTATGTAAAAAGTTCGATCTAGAGGCAACAAAAAATTGGTATGAACACAAACCCGAAGGGTGTGTCGAGAATGAAAAAGTAAAATTACTGTGGGACTTTGTCGTCCAATGTGATAGGGAAATTGTTGCCAGAAAACCTGACATCGTCTTAGTTGATAAGGAGAACAAATTAACTAAGATAATTGATGTTGCAATTCCAGGGGATGGAAGAGTTGTGTAAAAGGAAAGGGAGAAAATTGATAAGTATCGGCCATTGCGTGATGAAATAGCGAGACTCTGGAGCATGAGGAAAGTAGAGATCATACCAGTTGTTGTTGGTGCATTAGGAGCTGTTTCAAAACAATTTGAAGCATGCGTTGAAGCGATAGGGATCAAGATGAATGTGCAACATGCACAAAAGACAGCCTTCTTAGGCAGCGCCAGGATTTTACGTCTGGTATTAGGACAGTGAGGGAAAAGGAGAAAGAAGTGTGATTCCCTAGATAGCGGGAAGCTATCCGAAATCGCACTAATACTACCAAAGCAATACCAGCAAGCTTTGTGAATACAAACATTGAACATAATAATTATAATAATTATAACAATAACTATATAATGATTATATATAATATAATAATTATATATTCTTAATCATCATTATACGATGAAACACTATTATTTTTCTTAATTCGTTTGAAAATTGAATAATCTGCTTAGCATTAGAATCCTCGCACGCTCTTCATGAGAAAATGTATATTCTAATATGCAGAAAACGTGGAATTTGATTCTATCCCCTGTGTTCAGTCTGAGTTTTTAGACTGGACGTTTCACAGCATGATGGACTGCAATGTGACAAAAGTTCCGAATGTACAACAAAATTTCTTGGTTGAGTACTGAATGAGTCTGACTAAAGAACAACTTTGAGACAAAAGCTATCAAGCATCAGGGACAACAGAACTGTTCCATTGTGTTTGCCTCTTCCAACGTTATGCCCACACAGGCGAAATGGTGCCACTGCAGCAACTTGTGCATTCCACCCAATCTATCTTTCCAGCCTTTCTGCACTCCCGACATAGATTTCGGTCATAATAAATTGAGTTTTCATTACTATCTTTCAAGTATTTGCCTACTATTTTGTTGAAGATGTATTTTCTTTGATGAACAGTGTCTACATAGCTGTTAATGTCATATCCGTTTATGAGTCTATGACCATACCAGGAAATCATAACACCGCAGCTTGATCCATCTTGTTGTAGCGTGTGATCTGGCGCTTTCCATGTTAAGGAAGCTTGTTTATCAAATTTATTCTCGACCAAGAATTGGAAAACCTCTTTGCATTTTAAATACATTTCATCATCAGTAATCTTGTTATTTGACATTGGATCAAGGAAAATTGCCTCAGAGGATGACAGAAAAATCACAACTAGAACCCAATGGTTTCTAGAGGGATTCCAAGGTGCCAAAATGATCCTGGCAGAATTGATGTCTAGATCTTTCCAAAGATGCTTTATGCTGAACTGAGATCGCCGTCTTTCTGCCATTGCGAGGGTAACCAATGTTGGACAGAGTAAAACATTGTCATATTCCTTGCAGATTTTCCAAAAAAATGAGTCAATTATTTCGTCATAGAGCCAACCTGTTCTGAAAGTGGCATCAGCCTTTTTGAGTCTTCTGTACTCCTCGTTTGTGAGAGAAGGCTCTAGCGATTTGAGTACCAAGACACTCGGGTTGTTGGGACCATTATGAAGAATTGTATCCGTGAGATTAATTCTAGTTGGAAGTTTGGAAGTGAAAGTGCCATTGTTTTTACTGTCAGTGTTCTCTTTCTTCCTGCCTTTTGACCTATCTTTGTCTTTTGCAGTCGTTTGCCTATTAAAATTTTCTTTTACATTCTCTTTGTTTTCTTCATCAGAATCAATGATTATCGGCTCCGCATGTTTAAATTGTGTACTCGAGTCTTTTCGTGGCTTTTTTCCTGTTTTGCACCCTCAACTTCATAGTTACAATTACCATAATCGTACAAATGAGCTTCTCCATTTCCAGAATCTATGTCAATAATTTCGGCAGGCTTTGACACCTTTTTAATTGATGATTTTGACTGAATTGAGACTGATGACTTTGGCAGTCTTGAAGCAGTTTCTTCAAAAACTTTGTGTTTTCGCGGCGATATTTCTTCAGTAGAGCTTTCTTCGCTTGTTGCTGTGTTTCCTTCTCCCATCAGCTTTGTTTTAATTTCCTCACATTCCTGATATGATGGACCAGTCAAAGCCACTGAGGCTTTTCTTTTTTCTGTGTTCGGTACATTGGTTTAGGTCGAAATTGGAGCTTAAGTTTGGTATTCGGTGGCAATTTCTCACTTTCTTCAAATTCACCCTGTGTTGGTTTTTGAATGTTTTTCAGTGCTTCACATTCAAGGTTCAATTGTTCGAGAACAGCACAGATATGGTTTAATCCAGCTGATTTCACTTTTTCGCCATCCAAATGATTATAAATCTTCTCCAGTGCATTTAGTGCCCGCTTTAATTTAATCTCGCTGTATTTCACTTCACGTCCTCCATCTGCAATTTCGGTATGCTGGAAATCAAGAGTTTCTTTGAGACTTGCATTTGTATCAGTATTGTCTTTAAACTCTGTATTTGTAAATCTTGGTACTTGGAAACGTCACATTCCCAAGGAATGGATTTTATGAATATGTTTACAAAGGTTACTTCTATCTGGGCAGGAACATTGATAGATATGGCTACAAAGTCCAAAACAAGAGAGCTCAAGGCATCTATCAAAGCAAAAATCTTCAATGCAGTCAAGTCTTAAAAATTCAATTTCGTAAACGTCTGAATCTTCCTTTTTTTGCTTCGATTCTGACTTTATCTTCCAGGTCTGCTTATCAACTTCCACAACTTCAGTGTCAACTATCTTAATTCCCCTCTTGTGCTTGCTGGATCCGTCCTGGATGTTTTCAGACTTTTGATACATAATGTCATACATAAAGTTTGTGCCTCCAGAAGTGATCTTCTTCTATTTGAAGTAATAGATTTACCAAGTCGTCCAAACGCCGATTCCTCCTCCTTGGCATGTAATATGTCTTCAATTTGTTGTGAAAAGACTCAACATACATATTTGTGTCCGTGTTGGCATGGGGAAAATTCCGAAGACACATTGCCCACTTTTCGGGTCTGCTCAAGTAGTACTGTTTGAAATACTCGACATATTCCTCGCAAGCCTCTTCGTATGTTTTTGAGAACATATCAGCCATAGTATTGAACTTAGAGGAGTTCCTTTCTTCCATCAAGACAATCGAGGCTTGGTAGAGGTCTGATTGCAATGCTCGGTCTTGAGGAGGTAACTTATGAAGTTTTCTTCTCCAAGATCGATGGACATGCTACTTGCATAACAGGTGGCGTATTTCTGAACCAAATACTGCTCGGAATGCTGCCCATCCTGTGTTGTCGTCATCTGTCATGACCGCATTGACATGAAAATCATCATTACACCTTCTTCTAATGGCTTCAAAAAAACAATACAATGTTTGTTCATCTTCATGATTACAAATTAAATGACCAACCGAATAGCCTTTGCCGTACTCATGAGGAACAACCAGCGTTATTAACTTGAATTCGTATTTATTTGTTGAATGTGCTGAGTCTAAACAAACGATTTTTGATGCGTGTTTCTGAAGCATATTTAGCTGTTCCTTAGTTTGAATTCCCAACATGAAATTGTCATCAGTAACGAGTACTTCATCGAATTTGTCTTGTTTATCATTTGATTTGTCCGCTTAACTACAAAGTCTTCCCCTTGGGGTTTATAGATTAAGACAGGATCAAACTTTTCATCTTTTAACTTTTGCACAATGTAGTACAATGACGCGGCATCATCAGGATGAGTTGACGTTTCGATACAGCATGCTTCCATTGAAGATTATCATCAGTTTCTCTTCGATTTTCGCTACTGTCTTTCCCAGCTCTTAGATCTTTGTGGATGTTGTCTATTGAGGCACCCAGGACAAGCTTTGATTTCACGTTTTCTAGCACACTGTTAGGCATTGGATGATGTTTGGTGTCTTTAAATTGAATTAGATGATTATGAGATTGGATGTAAGTTACATTGATTACACCTGTCAAGTCAACTTTGCAAATCATTCTAGATGGGCACAACATGTCTGTTTTTACAACACCTTTCTTGTGTTTTCTTGCTGTTTTTCGTTGCTCATCGCCTTTGCGCCGGTGTGGATTTGAATGACCATCTCTTTTGCAGTGGTAGTAAAAATAGGAAGCACTTTTGCCTTTTTTAAAGAGGTTTGCTTACTGTAATATGTAAAGTTTTTGGCTTCTTCGGCTTCCTTCCAGGTAAAAAACTCTTTCATGGACATAAAATTAAGTCGGTTTAATTTTATATGTGCACTATGTTCTCTTTCTAATTGTTCAATGAGTTTGTGGTGATGAAAAAGTGTCTCTTCGCAATTCGGTTGAATACATCTAGTTTTATTTCTCAAATTGAAATCGATGTTTTCACCATGCTGCTCCTTCATGTGCCATTTCAGATTATCTCTTCTGCTGAAAACTTTTTCACAATGCTTGCAATAATTGGAAGATTGGTATTCCTGGAAATGAAAAAATCACAATTAGCAAAGTGCATCCATGCTTTTTATCCATTAAACAGCTTGTGAAGTACTGCAGCTATTAGATATTCTCTCAGAAACAAGACATATTCAGTTCTTTACAGTGGATTTAAAACCCACAATAAACAGCTGTTGTCAGGGGTTTGGTCATTGAAAGCTATTTTAAAACAACCCCAAAAGCCAATACCATACAGTAAAATCCCAGTAAAATAGGTTTTACGAGGCTATCAAAAAGTTTTAAAGTTACTGGTATATATGTTGTTCCTGGCAATTCTTTATCTCGAAATACCGTAAATTCTCTGTTTAGCTCCCTGGGGACTTTTTACTGTTTTAATTTTAAGGGGGGCTTTAATTGAGAGCAGGGCTTAAAAATATTTGCTTTTGAGAAGGGGGCTAACTAAAGAGGGGGTTCAATTGACAGGGGGGGGCGGCTAAAAAGAGAATTTACGGTAAGCTTTTGGTCCATGTGTTTCTAGTTCTTCCTTAATAGAGTTTGTTGATTAAATACCATTGGTTAAGCACTTAGTGTTATTCACATTAACTTTAATCTTTTAATTTTACAGTAATGTTATAACTCATCATATTTTCTGTTTCCATATACACTCTTTTTTTTTATAAGAACCAGTAAATTTGGATTGAAGCTCGCTGTTCTTAAATTATCATCATATTTCAGCCTGAAATGTTCTTAAATTGTTCTTAATTTTTATAACACTTTGGAATGTATCTTCTTTCCTATTAAGAACAAGAAACTTGTGAATATAGTTCGGGTAAGAAGACAACTTAAATATATTTAAAACACAAATTTGCTCACTGTAACAGATCAGCCAACCTGAGAAATGTAAATTAATTTTTTCGCTTTAAAAGTGTCAGCCTCGGATTGTTCTTAGCTGATTCTTAAATTTCGACCAAATTTGAGGCTGGTGTTCTTATAAAATTGTTCTTATAAAACAAAAACAGTGTAGAGTATAAAATGAAGAAACTAATAAGAAGCTCTGAGTACCATCCAAAATTGGCAAAAAAAATTGAGGAATTAAGTAAACTGAAAAATCACAGGTTTTTATAAAAAAGAGTGTACTGTCAAGACATAAATATAATAAATAAAATATAATAGAGTTAAAAAAATCGAATAAATGAAAACAAATTAATAAATAAACTAATATAAAGTGAATATATTAATTACCTCTTTTGTATTCCTCTTTACATTTTCGACTTTCTCCTTCTCATCAAATAAATCTTGGTCTTGGTAAACTCCATCATTTGTTCTTGAAAATTCATCCTCTGGAGGATGGTCTTAAATCCGAATCAATGTAAATATCCATCTTATATATTGAATGAATAGGTTAAAGATGAAAAGAATCAAATTCCTATAATTATTATTTATACTGCATATTTCGAATATTATACAAACAAAAACAAATATATTTCGTCGAATGAGAACGCGTGAGATTTGAATTTGAGGGCCTACATCTCGATGGTTCCCGCCAAATGTCAAGTTCCCGCAAATAACTTGCCTCGTTTTCAATAGACAGTCTGAGAATGAGATGAACCGAAAACTGATAATCTGCTCCATTTGTTACGAAAACTTTACACATTCGTTTTAGGAATTCGGTATGTTGTCGACTGCCGAAAACAGTTTTCGGTCATAGGGTGGATGGAAAAAGAGTTTTTCGGGTAAAAAAATATTGGTATTCGTTTTTGAGGAATTCCTCCCCTATGCAGGATTTTACAACTGACAGGGCTTTTTGTGATTCAGATTGGGGGTGTGACATGTGTGCTCTAATACATGACTCTTGTGATTATATATTTAGTAATACGATGATTGATTGACCACATGATTATGTAGAATAATTTTTCAGACCTACATCAGAATATTTCTCTTTCAATGACATGCTATGATTAAAGGTGTGTTTCTCTCAGCTCCGCTCTATCTGCGTGCAATGAGCCTAACTGGTTTCAGCTTAACTAATAAATTGTGCAGATGATGCTATCATAGAAAATGAGGATCTGTAGAAAACATGGAGTTATTGAGCTGTTCGGTTTCATCTACGAACAGTGAATCCATCGTTGCCCCTTGGATAATTCCTTGAACAGGATCACAGCCCCTCAGCAGGGTATAAGTTTCTCTTCGAATATTTTAAGAATGAAATAGCAAAAACTATAATAGCTTACAGCTAATCTGTTGTAAAGGAAAATGAATAATAGCATTGCACTTGTAGGGTTATTTCCCCTCCCCCAAAACTTTTGAAGATATTACCCCCAAAACACTGACTTTTTGCTAGACAAATTTAGATACCCACCATATTTTTAATTTGAAAATATTCTCCAACTGTCCTTTAAGATCAAATCTTTGCAGAAACAGCAGTAAATTTCCGTGGCCTTATGGCACAGCTTCTCGTTCACAAAAGTCCCAGTTATTCAACCGGCCACAGAGATTACAGTATTCATGCTGTACAATTTCTAGCGTTGCTAGATCTTTTGCATAAAAGTCGAGAAGGGCTTTTAAGTCTCCAGAGGATTCTGCTGATGCATTGTCGTTGTTTTCACCCCTTCAGTGATAGTAGAAGGTAGAAGACATCTCAGTGATTTCAAACATCGATTGTTGTGTCATTGAATTTTTTTTCAAGTCGTTGATGATGTGATTCAAAACATAATTGTAGACTTCGCCTTTGAATTTTTTGTAAGCATCAGTTAATTCGTTTTTGCCTATCATCAAAAGATGCAGGAATATCAAGCTTATCACATGGGATGTGCTCCTTTTCTTGATTTTTTTTTCAATGATCATCATTCATCCTCATTGAAGAAAACTGCTTTATACAGTTTTGAATCAGAGTAATGGAGATGCTGATATTCAAGCAAGGTACTTGCACTTTGTCTGTTGCTACCTTTGTGATTATCAAAATATCGAACCAAAAGTAAATGAACACAAGAAAAATCAAACTTCTGCCATTTAGAAGATGCGATGCATCTGATATACCCCTTGCATCCAATTTATTTTCTGCAATAAGGCACCCATGTGCATGTCAGCATTGGCTCTCACTACCCAGTGAGTATCAGAGAGACCTTTTGGTATTTTATTCTTTCTTCCCATACTGCCCTGCGAAGAATGCAGTTGAGAACTTTTTCTGGGACTCGCAGCGAAAAAGCTATATATGGATTCAAGCTGCCCAACGAAAGACTTCACTGGAATGCAGATGGAAGCCGTGTTTGCAAGAACAAGGTTCGGACAGTGTGCCGTGCAATGGACGTACCAAGCTGAAGGACGAATCTTGCGAACTAATGCTTGCAGACCTCCGCGTATACCAGGTATACCAGACATAATGGAACATCCATCCATTGCTTGTCCCCTTATGAAATTAATATCCAAATCGTAGCGCAGAAAAAGTTCTTGCAGTTGGTTTAGAAAGTCAACTGCGTTTGATCCAATCATTTCATCAAAACAAGTTGATCAACATGATTTACATCCGGGAGTTTTATCTAGTAAAATACAGAAGTACCTGGCCTCTTGTACTTCGGATATAATAGTGTTTCTCCCTAGAGTTGCTACGGAATCAATTATTTAATTTTGACTACATGGAGCTGTATACTTTCCTCTTGACTTTTTGTTGGCAAGGTGTGTCGTCATTACTGGACCATATTTACTTGAGAGGCTGAGTAGTTCTACGTAGTTTCCACCATCATAAGACATCTCCTCTTGCCTTTCATGTCTATAACCTCGAAAAGAAATTCCCTGAAGAGCCAGGAACATAGCTGCAGAAAAAATGTGATCTAGGACCAACATCATCTCCTTCTTTTTCTACTCGTTCTACTTCTTCATCAGTTGGTGGCACTTGTTTTATCCCACCCATCGTTGACTGTATTAGCTTGTTCTGTCAAAGAGCTAGTTGATGGAGAACCTTCATTACCATTAGTGCATTTTCCGTCTTCATTTTTGGCTGTTGCTTTTCTGTTTAGTATAAATGGATTTTCGATTGCCCCAATAACTTTTGACAGTATTTAGCGATCGGCTGATAGCATCGAGGAATGATATTTATTGTTGTGCTTTTTCTATAATCACTGTCGAATGTCTTCTTGCATAAGGCACACTCCACCTGCTGTTGTTTCATATTGCTTTGATTAAAATATTTCTTCTATGGTTTTATTTTCGATGTCATTATGTAATACAATCCATCCCATTCCATTCCAAGAGACGCAAGTGAAGGTGGTTGGCGCACGTTGTGTGCTGCATTCGCTAACACTCATGCCCCTTTCAACCCCACCTACAATGGGTTAGCTCCCTACCCTCGCCTGTGGTTGACGCACTTTGTGTGCTGCACTAGCTGTTGCTTGTGCCCCATTCGACCCTACTTACAATGGGTTAGCTCCCTATGCTCGCCTGTGGTTAGTAGAGTATAAAAGGCGGGTTCTGGCTCACCTGTCGAGTCCGGTTCTAGCTCACCTGTGGGGGGCGCATGCGCAGTTTAATAGCTGCTTGGAGCACTTTCTTGATGCACGGCCATAGGTTGAGTAGACAAGAAGACATGTGAGTACTTGATAAATTTATATACAACAATTAAATAAACTATTAACAAGTAAATTATATACAACAATTAAATAAACTGTTAACAATTATATTATATACAACAATTAAATAAACTTTATGCATATTAACAATTGAAAATACAATTAAAAAATGTAATTAAACGTTATACATATTAACAATTAAAAATACAATTAAACAATTAAATTAAATTAAACAATTAACAACCTAACTGTAGGGTGGAGTTGGATGAAGCAGCAGCTCCAAGTGCTTTTCTTCATAAATCTTATAATTCATTTTTTTATTTAGGAGGGATGTTTCATACTAAACTCCCCTTCCAATCTCCTGTGATTAACCAACCAGAGGATGGTTAATCACAGCTGAGGCAGAGTTAAAAGCCACACGCCAGAGAGTCAATTGCTCTTCTAACGTAAGTTCTTCTAACTCCGCCTCATTAGGGGAGTTCAATACAAAAATGTATGGGGAGAAAAGAAAGTCCTCCTCACACACTGATGACTGAATAGAGGACTCAGTCACCTCATCCCCCCCAATACGAGTTACTATCTCAATGACCTCTAAATTAGAGGCCCCCAACTCCACCCTACAATTAGGGCACCTTGCTCTGTCCGCCATCTCCAACCATTGTTGAATGCAAGCTGTATGGAAGATACCCCTAGAGGAGGGGCATCTTTTCATTTCCAGTAGGGGAGCCTCCCCCATGTACACGGTGCATGGGTTCAACTCCCCCCACAAATAACCTTGTTTGCCACTGTTGTTGTATTGCTAAATAGGAAGGGCAGTGTTCATATAATAGAGAGTTACAAGTACTTATTAATCAGAAAGTAAGTTTCCAAGAGAGGATACTTACGCTCGGTTTGGGTGGCTTGACTTGTAGATGCTAAAAAAGCAAAATTTTAGTTGATTTAGAAACAACTATATCAAATCATGACAGTGAATTTTAATTGATTTAGAAACATGTATTAACAATGGAAATGAATACTTACATCGAATAGTAATGATGCTATGTCGATCCGAGATTGGTGGTGTCGAGGACGTCATTTGAGCCGGTGTCGAAGACGCCATACAGGCCATTTGTGTCGCCAGGGCAAATTGCTCTGACGACACAAATGGCCTCTGATCTGACCAACGGTGAGACTCTCACTGCTGTAAAAGAAGGTAAGACAACATAAGAACTATGAAACAATGTTAAAGGATTAATATATACAGTTATAATGAAAGTCAACTTATGAGATGTTAGTTCTTCATAATTTAAAGACGAAGAAGAGAATCGTTGTCTTCGCCTTAATGGCCATAGCGCTACTCTAGGTCCTCTTCGTACTAAAAGAAAAAGTTTTAGATCAATAACATAACTAATTACATTTATAAAAAATAAGATGAGAAGGTCACTTACCAGGAGTAGTAGCAGTTGGGTAAGGCTGTGTTACATTATCAGGTGTTAGTATAGAAAATAAAAATGATTCCATTGGAATTTGAAATTATTATTTACACATAAATTAAAGTGAGAATTGCTTGTCATAATCAAGTATACCGGAGAGTGTTCTCTCCAGTTGTCTTCTTCAGATGATAACATTACTAAGAGAATAAATAAAAGCTGTGTAAGTAATGAGGCGAGGAGGAGGCGGAATTTAAAGAGCTTTAAACATGTTTAAAAATGAAGGATGCTTACCAGATAATTTATTTAGAATTCTAAAAAGGAAAAAATTGATTAACTTTCTTTCTAAAAAAAGCATTGAAGTGAAAGGAACGTAGTAGAAAATTGACAAGATTTATAAGAAGTAGAAAACTTACTCGTCATCTAAAGTGTATCTTCCATACAGCTTGCATTCAACAATGGTTGGAGATGGCGTACTTACTCATCAACTAAAACAATAAAATTTACAATAGATATGAGCAGCACTCAATTGAAATGAAAGCAAACAATCTATCAACACAATTGCTTAGCTTAATAAACGTTGTAAGTGTATTTTATTAATAAAAAAGTCTTTAGTATTAATAAAAAAATCTTTAGTAAAATATGAACACAACTTACCTCGAGAATCTCTACTGTGAAGTGACAAGAAAAAAGGTGTTGAACTCTTGATATTAATCAAATCACGTCAACCAATTTTTAATAGCTCCCGCCAATTCATCTCATTGGTTGGTTTGCTTGAACAGGGCATAAGAAACAATTTTTCGACTCTTAATTTTAACCAAATCATGTCAACCAAATTTTACTAACTCCCGCCAACTCATCTCATTGGTTGAATAGAACACTACAGTATTTATTAACATATCTCATTACCATTCGAATTTCGAATGCTAACACCACCTTTCAATAATGACTGGAAATTTCAAAAGAACATTCGAGAACATACAAAAAGAAGGTTCGAGACCATTTAAATGATGATGTAATCATTAACCAATCAAATCCCATCATCTTCCGCGTTCGAATATACTAAGGGCGATGAGGCGCTTCGTTTACTCTCATTTATGAAGAGCACACATCTTGAGGAGAGTAAGAGAATCTAATTCAGATTATGAGCCTAAGAAGAAAAAATTTAAATGTTCAGAATGTTCAAAGGAGTTTACAAGGCATTTAAATTTAGAACATCACAATCATACAACACATAATGATCAAAGAAATACCATATCCGGTGCTGGAAGGAAAAAGAAGAAAGATGAAGCTTATCAAGTTTTTATCAACGAAGAACAACCACTAGATCAAGTGAGACGTGAAATAACTGAACAAATCTATAATGAGCTAGAAGAGCATGATCAGGGAATAAAGTATTACCTTAGCACAGAGATTGTTTTCAAGAAATTAATTGGATGTTGACAGTGATCCACCTCCAGTGTTCTGATCGAAAATACTTTCACAGTTAAGGATTCCTGGTATTGAAGATATTAGAGATCAAGTCACAGAAGCTATCGATAAGATCTATGAAGACAAAAGTGAATATATAGAAAACGGTAGCGGATGGATACTGGAAAGAGTGATGAATTATAAGATTCATTTCTTCAATTACAAACCAATCAAAGGTAGATCATACATACCGACACCAAATTTCTTGAGCATGAAGAAAGCAATCATCAACGTACAAAATAAAGACAATAAGTCTTTCATGTGGGCTGTCTTATCTGGTTTGTATCCAGTAGATAAGAACTCTGATGGATCATCAAAGTATGATCAAAAGCGATTGAATCTGAAAGGGTTAACATTTCCAGTGAATCCCAAAAATTTCAAAATGATACAAAACTTTGAAGATAATAACAATGTTTCAATCAACATCTTTTATTATGAAGATGACACAGTGTATCCTGGAAGATTAACCACTGAAACAAAGAAGAAGCATCTCAATCTATTGCTATTGGTAGATGACAATGGTAACTTGTTGGATGAAGAGTTTGAACAGACTGCTTGCTGGACGTCCTGGACATAAACATAATAGAGAATTGTTTTACTGTAATTTCTGTTTTAGTTTATGTAAGACACAGGAATCTTTAAATAAACATATCGAGATCTGTAAGCAGAATGAAAGCCAAGCCGTTACATTCAGGAACTTAAAGAAGCAAATGTTCTTACCATTCATGATATACGCTGATTTTTAGTGTATGCTTGAGAAGATGGATGATCCCTCCAGGTATCAGAAACACACACCAAGTAGCTATGGACTGTACATAAAGTCGATTGATGGACGCTTAAATATTGGACCAGAAGTTTACACTGGTGAGGATTCTATGTTGAAATTCATGAACAGGATGGATGAGTTGAATGAACACATGCGAGAGATATTCAAAGTAACAATACCAATGAAAGCACTCACTCAAGAACAACAAGAACAACATGATGAAGCAACACACTGTTTCTGTTGTGAGAAGAAATTTGGAAAGAAAGTTCGAGATCATTGTCATATAACTGGTGAGTTTTCTCTCTCATTTTTTCATTTTCATCTTCCTCAAACACCTTATAGAAATCTAGATGTTATCTTATTCATTCACACAGGAGAATATTGAGGTGCAGCATGTGAATATTGCAATCTAAGCCACTTGAACATCATTCCAAAATCCCACCTCATTCCAGCAGTCTTTCACAATTTGAAAGGGTATGACATGCAACACATTATGTCAACTCTTAATCGGAGAAATGTACAAGTCATCGCAAACTCATCAGAAAAAATCGTAACCACCTCTATTGAATCAACAAGTCTTTCTGATGTTGATATTAATGATGATGATGGTAACAGTAGTTGGGTTCTTGGTGGAATAAGATACATTGATTCGTTTGTGTTCCTAAGTAGAGGTTTGGAAGAACTTGCAAACAATGTACCTGATGATGAATTAACGCTAGTGAATGAATACCTGAGAAGAACATGGAATCATGTTGACTTTGATGAAGGATTTAGATTGTTGAGCAGGAAAGGTGTCTATCCATACGATTGGGTGGATAGTGTAGAAAAGATGGATGTAACCTCATTACCCGTACAAGAAGAATTCTATAATGAACTGAACGATTGTGGAATCAACGATGATGATTATAAACATGCACAAAAGTTTGGCAATTCTTTAGATGTAACACCTTCAAGGATTATCAAGAACTCTACTTGGTACCTGACGTTCTCCTACTCGCCGACGCTTTCGAACCGTTTCGAAAGCTTGGAATGGAGTATGATGGTTTGGATCCTGCATGGTATATATCATTACCAGCATTTGCTTGGGATGCAATGTTAAAGATGACAAACATCAAGTTGGAATTATTAACTGAAGAGAAGAAGGACATTTACTTGCTGTTAGAAAGAGGTATACAAGGGGGTATATCGATTGTGATGAAACGACATGCAGAGACTACAAAACGATCATCAATCATATATAAAGACGCGAACGATCTATATGGACATGCAATGTCACAAGATCTCCCAACTGATGGTTTCAGACTGTTAAGTTCGGAAGAGATTCAAAGGTGTGATGTTCATCAGATGTTTGGAAGAGGAGATAGAACAAAAAGTTACATTTTTCGAGTAGATCTTGAATATCCTCCTGAATTACATGATAGACATGCAGATCTACCCCTTGCTCCTGGGAGAGTTAAGGTCAAGGAAGGATGGCTGTCACCATTACAAAAAGAAATGTATCAAAATGTTTACAATAAAAAGTTTTCGACTACAGAAAAGCTAATACCAACACTCTTAGACAAGAAAGATTATGTTATACATGAAAAGTGCTGACAGTAATGTTTAGACCTTGGTTTAAAGCTCACAAAAATACATGACATCATCGAAGTCAATCAAAGCAATTGGTTGAAAAAGTACATTGATTTCAACACTATTAAACGAACCAATGCCCGGAACGACCTTGAGAAAGATTTATTCAAATTGATGGAGAATGTACAAATCGTAGAAAGTTTGATATATGTACTAGAGGTGAAAGGTTGACAAAATGGGTTCATTTCCCACAGTTCTATGGAGGGATTGAAGTCAACAATGATACATTGATCGTGCAGAGAAAATTGAAAACAGTACATCTCAACAAACCAATATGCCTTGGCTTCAGCATTTTAGATCTTAGTAAAGAGCACATGTATTATTACCACTACAACTATGTGAAACACGCCTTTCCAAATGCAAAACTCTGCTATATGGATACCGACAGTTTCATCTGTGACATACCACATCCACTGGAGAAAGTTCATCAAATCATGAACTAAAGTTCTCACCTTTCAGCAACTTCAGCAACTATCCAAAAGAACATCCAAATTATTCCACAACTAATAAGAAAGTGATTGGAAAAATGAAGGATGAATTGGAGGGAAAAGCAATGGATGAATTTATTGGGCTGCGACCAAAGATGTATTCATGTAAGATAGTTTTTGATCGGTACAGAACTTCAAAATTGCTTTGAAAATTTTCATCTGACACTCATCAGAGTAGTAAGTCAGAGAGAGAACAAAAATGAAAACCTAACAAACAATTATACCCAGAAGAGGATCGAACTTTGCCAATCAGAAAAGAGGTGAATAATTGGTATAGTGCAAAAACAACCAATCATCACCGGTGATCGAACAGTAGATTATTGAAAGAGTCCCAGTGGGAAAACGTAACAGATTCAGTGTAGACAGAAAGAGTTCGTCTTCCCACTGCTGATTGAAGAATCTCCGGTGAATGAAGATGAATGGAAAGGCAGGAGCAATGATACCTTGAACACGCTATTAAATGAAAGTTTTTCTAATGGAAATGGAAACTTGGGAAGGTTTGCTGTGATACTCCTTTGGATAGAGAAGCAAATTATCTATCATCACACAAAGAAACAATACAACATTGGTAGTTTATGGGTGGATTGTTTACTTTATAACATTAAATATGATTGCGTTCTTAGAGAATGGGGAGATGTTGAAATTACACAAAACGATATCCTCATGTAAATGCGTGTTTTTAATTGTATGCAATGTCGGAGGGGAAGGAAGCAAATACATGCACGGAAGGGGAAGTCTAACAAAAAGCGATCGATCTAGGACACTTGTAGATAAGGGGCTCTTTAAGAATATACAAAATTGGATTGTGGAAACAGCTATTGCAGCAAAACCACTACCAGGATTACAGCGAGAGTTAAAACGAACAGTGTGGAAAATGGACTGGAAAAAGCCAAAACCCCTACAGTTCATCCCTAGAGAATTTTGGAGATCTGCCGGAGTATCGAAAAAACAGCGCAATAATTGGGTATATGCAGATGAAGACCTTAAGAAATAGATTATAACAGAAGCAGGAACGCTATAATTTAATAGTTATAATATAATCATGGCTAGTATAGCAGCAAGTGTTGTAGCATCAATGCTGATAAACGATATGTTGAAGGATGATGGTGGAGTTGAAGCGACTAAACTAATGACGGGTGAAGGAAAGTATAAAAGGGATAGAATACGAAAACGTGAAAGGAGAGGATAGAGGAAATCAACAAACATGGGTTCCACGATAGCACGTGTAGCAGCTCGACAAGCTATTAAACAAGCTGTAAGACAGGGTGGAAGAGCGATAGCAAAACGAGTTAGTAAACAAGCTGTTAAGAACATGGCATTGAGAGGTGCTAAGAAAGCTGCAAAAGGTTGAGCAATCATACAACTTCAAACATAAAGTCAATCAACAATAGAATCTACAATTGGGAAAAACTACAGGATATATCTAATCAGTTTGAAGAAAAGTGCCGGATTGACTTACAATTCAGTTAAGATGATCAACGATTTCTACTTAACATGTTCACTTGATAGTTACTTTAATCCAACAATAAACCTTAAAGAACCATTGCATCTTCATGGGAAATGGGAAGTGGCTTCAGTAGAAATGTTATATGAGCTGAGTGATAGGATTGAAATTGATAAAAATTCCATGAGAAACTTCTGGAAAATTGCATGTATCTTTAGGATTGGAACGGACAAGGTTGGATTCAGTGATTTAATGGTGAGACAATGGTGGGCCATTGAGTCTTTAACAGTGAAGAAGTTCAAAAGATGACGATACAAGAAATAGTGTCTATATTAAACCCAAGCATAGCTTCTTCGGAAGATGCTTTTAAGAGACATGTTGCAGAACTTGGATTACCATTTGAATACTTACCAAAGTTTTTCATCGTTGATTCTAAAGTGAAGATTAAATTTCCAAAGTATGTGAAAAGAGTGATCTTAGGTAAAGAGCTATGCAACATCATCGGTTTTGTTAATCATGTCGAAGAATATAGTGATAGTATGAATAATGTATATGCGAGAGATACGAGATGGATCCCATGCCCACTTGATGGTGAACATGACTTTGAACCATTATCTAATTACACTTGTAAGGGGATCGAAAGAACGACTGATGCAGTAGATGATGAAGATTTTCAAGTTAATGAAAAAGGGAAAAACTTGTTTATATATTGCTAACTGTTCGATTATAGAATAGTTGGCAACATTAGCACACCATTACTACGGTTTGCACCTCTCACCATTGAAAAGCATAGTGTGAAGTTGGTTGAGTTTGAGAACTTGTTCTACTATCCATTACTTTACAACAACGTCAACGAGTTTGCTATAAAAATGTTGAATGAACTGGCTCAAGCTATAAAGTTCTATAAGACAAAGCCATCGTTTTTACTTCCTTTCAGAAGGAAACATGTATGATCGACCAGTATACAAGTCAAACCTCAGATCATTATATGATTTCCCAATTTACAAGATCGCCCCACCTCCATTTTATTATCCCAGACAGAGTGGCCGTGGCGTTGGTACAATCATAAAGAGAGCAGCACCTGTAATGAAAAGAATCTTGCAACTTATTGCGCTCAAAATAGGAAAAGCTGCTAAGAGGGTAGCACTTCCAGTCATCAAAGAACATGGAGAGAAAGCTCTCAAACGCATAGCTGCTGGAGAGAATGTGAAGCAAAATCCTCCCTTCGTGATATCAAGCAGAAAGCGGCTGATGAGGTTGTGAATGTTATGAACGAGGAGTTTTGAATAATGTGAAGAAACAAGCTATGGAGGAGCTTGTTAATACCATGAACGGTATATTCGTGCCAAATAAAGCTATAAAAAGGGAAAGGTCTCGCATAAGAGAAGACGCTCGCAGAGTAAGAATAACAAGAAGAAGATTTTACTGAAGAAACTGTTGAAGAATAGTCTCGCAAGAAAATGAGCATCAAGACAAGCTACATAGAATGTTCAAGTGAAAACTTGGACTTATTCTGTCAACCAATCATTCAAAACGATATTCTGTACTTTAAGGATGTTGAATATTTTCCAAAGACAGCTGCTCTAAATGCTTCTAAACAGACAGTCGTTTTCGACATTGCAGCACAGTCAGAACATATGATTGATTTGAATCATTCATACTTCATTTCAACTCTATCAATTAAAAAAGCAGATGAAACAGACATTGGAAAGAAAACAGGGGATTTCGTTGGAGTAATCAATAATATTGGTCAATCATTGTGGAAACAAATTGAGTTGGTGTTGAATGAATACATACCATTCGACTCCTGTGACAGAGTCGAATGGTATGTATGCTTATCAATCATACCTGGAAACAATTCTCACATTTGCTGAAACGAGAGCTAAGAATTACTTGAAGATGACAAATTAGGTGAGTGATACTTCAGGGAAAGAAAGGGCTGGATATCCCACTATTGCTTCTACCAAAAACCCAGGATTAAATGAGAGATCAGCGCCATTTGATAACAGTGCAACCGTTAAAGTCACGACAAAGCCGCACGTGAATATCTGAAACCAACTCAAATACCTACTACCTGCATTTCGCCTTCAATGGAGATTGAGTCCAAACAGTAATGCTTTTTGTTCAATGAGTAAAAATGGTGTTGCTGTGAACCTACATACAAAAGAAGTTAAACTGGTGCTGCGACATATACAAATCAAGGATGCCATCTTGCAGGGCATAGAAAGGACTCTGATGAAATCTCCAGCCATGTATCCAGTCTGTCAACCACACATGGTGACTTATCTAATCCCTAGTAGTACAACTAGCTGGGTACAGGATAATTTTTTCAATGGGAAAGTTCCGAATAGGTTGTTCTTTGGAATCGTTGAAAATTCTGCGCATAATGGAATGCCTGAACAAAATCCATTCAATTTCGAACATAATAATGTTTCTGCTATACAAGTAGCTGTTGATAATCAAGAGATTACACCCCCTCTCAGGTTAAACTTTGATGATGATGATTATCTGGATGCTTAGAATCGTTTGGTGTCTACACTTAGCAATTCCCCAAGCTTGATTGATTACACCACGTTCAAGCAAGGATCCACAATCTATGGTCTTCATTTGACTCCAAAGGGAAATTGTGAAAACGAGGAATATCTATTGAAACGAGAGGGCAATCTTAGGATAATCATAAATTTTGCAGATACTGTGGACTGACTCTCTGTGGAATATAATCATCTTGCGAGAGTTTGATAGAGTAATTAAAATTGATGCTCACAAAAATGCCATTCGTGATTGGTAATGTTACAATGTTACAATAATAACTTAAGGACTTAACTTAAAAAATAAGAAGGAAAAACTTCCATATTTCCATGGTGTCTTTGGAAAGGATGAAATTAAGAACATCAATGTACATTCACTTCCCTGTTCATTCATTTTCAATCAGGATAATTTCACTGGTTAGGGTACACATTGGGTAGCTATCTATATTGATGAAGATAGAAATCTGGAATTCTACAATTCCTTTGGTAGAAAGCCTGCCTTAAAGAGTTCAAGCAATTCATTCAACCCTACACCTTGGTTTATAATGATACACAGATTCAATTGTATGAGAGTGATGCATGTGGACAACATTGTATATTTTTCCTCATTAATAGAACAAAGAACAACTTACAATGAACACGTTAATAAGTAGACATTTTAATGTTAATAATAAGTTACAAATTGATGTATATGTTCCACAATATGTTCAAAGAAGATATAGTTTACGATAAATTATTATATACCATCTCTTTCTATGTAGTTATTACTGTTTCAGCAAATAGTGTCCATATGGTAGTGTTCGCATCCCATCTTCTAGTATGTAGCGCTTATCATCGAAAGGTGCTAGAGATGTCTTTTTCTGCTTCACACTATACGTCATTTGATTCTTTGAGATTTTATTAAGTTGTTCATGAACAAAACTTGATGCATCTTTAAACATTCTTGGTAATCTTGATGGTTTATCTGCTTCTTCACCACAAGTTTCTTGATTCCCTTTGCTTTCCTTATAGAATTTCCTCCTGTTATCTTGCATGAATACATCTTTGGTCGTAACCCAATTAATTCATGCATTGCTTTTCCCTCCAACTCACCCTTCATTTTCCCAACAACTTTCTTGTTGGTTGTAGAGTAATTAGGATGCTCTTTAGGATAGTTGCTGAAATCAAACACATGGGAGCTTTCGTTCATGATTTGATGAACCTCTTCAAGTGGACGTGGTATTTCGTAGTTGTAATGATAATCATACATGTGCTCTTTACTGTGATCTGAAATACTGAAACCGAGGTAGATTGGTTTGTTCAGATGCACTGTTTTCAATTTTCTCTGCATGATCAATGTATCTTCATTGACGTTAATCACTCGATGGAACTGAGGAAAATTTACCCATTTCATCAACCTTTCACCTCTTGTACACACGTCATATGATTTCGTACATTCTCCATCGTCTTCCCAAACACAGCATTGTTCATCAATTTGAAGAAATCCTTCTCAAAGTCATTTTGTGGATTACTTCGTTTGATGGTGTTGAAATCAAAGTTTTAAACCAAGATCTAAACACTGTTGTAAACATTTCTCATGAATGATGTAACCTTTCTTGTCTAAGAGTGTTGGTATTAACTTTGGTGTGGTGGAAAGGGTCTTATTATAAACTTGCTGGTACATTTCTTTTTGTAGTGGTGATAACCATCCTTCTTTAACCTTAACTCTCTCAGGGGCAAGGGGTAAATCTGCATGCTTATCATGTAATTCATGAGGACATTCGAGATTCACTCAAAAAATGTAACCTTTTCTTCGATCTTCTCTTTCAAACATCTGACGAAGATCACATCTTTGAATCTCTTCAGAACTTAACAGTCTGAAACCATCGGTTGGGAGATCTTGCGACATTGCATGTCCATATAGGTTGTTCGCATCCTTGTATATGGTTGATGAGTGTTCTGTAGTCTTTGCATGTCGCTTCATCACGATCGATACACCTCGTATACCTCTTTCCAGTAACAAATAAATATCCTTCTTCTTTTCAGTTAATAATTCCAGCTTGATACCTGTCATCTTCAACATTGCATCCCACGCAAATGCTGGTAGTAAGATGTACCATGCAGGATCTGAACCATAATAATCGAGTCCAAGCTTGTGAAATGATTCAAAAACATCAGCGAGTAGGACAACATCAGTTACCAAGTAGAGTTCAGGATAATGCTTGAAGGTGTTACATCTAAAGAGTCGTCAAACGTTTTGAGCATGTTCATAATTATCATCACTGATTCCACAATCATTCAGTTCATTATAGAATTATTTTTGGGAAGGTAATGATGTTCCATGCATCTTTTCTGCACTATCTACCCAATCATATGGATAGACCCTTTTCATTCCTTGATCAAAATCTACATTATTCCATGTTCTTCTTAGATATTCATTTACTAGCGTTAATTCATCATCAGGTACGTTGTTTGCATGTTCCGTCACACCTCTACTTAAGAACGCAAACGAATCAATGTACTTTATTCCACCAGGAACCCAATTACTTTTAACATCCTCATCATTATCAACATCAGAATGACTTGCTGATTCGATAGAGGGTGTTACGATCTTTTCTGATGAGTTTGCAATGATTCGTACATTCCTTCGATCGAAATTGGCCATTATATGATGCATGTCATATCCTTTCAAATTGTGAAAAACTGCGGGAATGAGATGGGTTTTTGCGATGATATTCAAATTGTTTAAATTGCAATACTCGCATGCTTCACCTCTATATTCTCCTGTGATGTGACAATGATCTCGAACCTTTTTTCCAAATTCCCCCTCACAGCAGAAACAGTGTGCTGCTTCATCATGTCGATGTTGTTGTTCTTGCTTCAGTGCTTTCATTGGCATTGTTACCTTGAATATCTCTTGTATGTGTTCATTCAACTCATCCATCCTATTCATAAATTTCAGCATGCAATCCTCACCAGTGTAAACTTCTGGTCTTTCCAGAAGTTTACACTTTCCAATCCGTTTACATCTTTCCAATGTCCATCCGCTACCGTTTTCTGTATATTCACTTATATCTTCATAGATTTTATCAATAGCTTCTGTGACTTGATCTCTAATATCTTCAATGCCAGCAATCCTTAACTGTGAAAGTACTTTCGATCTGAACACTGGAGGTGGATCAGTTTCAACATCACCAATTAATTTCTTGAAAACAATCTCTGTGCTAAGGTAATACTTTATTCCCTGATTGAGCTCTTCTAACTCATTATAGATTTGTTCAGCTATTTCACTTTTCACTTGCTCTAGTGATTGTTCTTCGTTGATGAAAACTCGATAAGCTTCATCTTTCTTCTTTTCCCTTCCAGCACCAGATATGGTATTTCTTTGATCATTATATGCTGTATGCTTGTGATGTTCTAAATTTAAATGCCTTGTAAACTCCTTTGAACATTCTGAACATTTAAATTTTTTTTTTTGGGTCATAATCTGAATTAGATTTGCTTTCATTTCAGTTGAATGGTTTTACCAATTAGAAATTGTTTTGTTTAGCAAATGAGTTTTCTTTCTACTTTGTAACCCCACCATTTTTACAATTTCTCAGTAAGTTGCTTTTATCTACAATAAATTTTATTTAATTAATCAAATGTTTTTTGCTTCATTCTAGAAATATCAAGAATTTACCAATCAAATATCGAGTGAGTATCCTTTGTTTAAAAGGATGTCTTCGTTTCTTAACACTCATTTGCTTTGAATTCCTTCTCGACATTACTCAAACTATAATTTATTCTCTTAGACTAGGGGTCATCACTCGCTTCGCTCGTTCGCCCCAGCCCGCCAAGTAAAAAAAGCTTAACCTGGTTGGCGCGCTTCGCGCGCTGCATTCGCTCCTGCTCATGCCCATACATACATACATACATACATACCTACATACATGCATACGTACATACATACATACCTACATACATACATACTTACATACATACATACATACAGCCCGTGAAGCAAACAAAACTTAATCTGGTTGGCGCGCTTCGCGCGCTGCATTCGCTCCTGCTCATGCCCATACATACATACATACATACATACATACCTACATACTATACCTAAATACTATACCAACATACGATACCTACTATGCAAACATACTATAACTGCTCTACAAACGTACTACACCTACTATACCTACTATAAAATCATACTATACCTACTATAAAAACATACTATACCTACATACTATACCAACATAATATACCTACATACTATACCTACATACTATACCAACATACTATACCTACTATAAAAACATGCTATACCTATATACTATACCTACATACTATACCAACATACTATACCTACATACTATACCTACTAAAAACATATTATACATACATACTATACCTACATACCCACATACATACATATATACATACCTACATACATACATACCTACAGACATACATACATACATACATACATACATACATACATACATACCTTGGCGCACTTAGTGCGCTGCATTTGCTTACGCTCATGCCTCTTTCAACCCCACATACAATAGGTTAGCTCGCTGCGCTCACCTCTCTATCTATGATCAAGAAACATTGACTGATAGGGCGCACTTTGTGCTCTGCATTCGCTTACGCTCATGCCCCTAGAACCCCACATACAATGGCTTAGCTCACTGCGCTCACCTGTCTATTTGTCTGGCTATTTTTGCATTGACATGCAACATTGGATCATAAGATGGCAATTGACCTTTGAAAGCACAAAACCTTAGGTGAAGGGATAGTAACAATTTGAATGAATGTAAATTGTAACTTTGGGTAGGTTAGCAGACCAATGAACTTAAATTTTACTCTACCATTTGAGCAAGGATAGTTGTCTCCCATGGATAAAAGTAATACATTATTATTGTGTCCCAGATCAGTCTATGAGGCAATAACATGACACAAAAGCTAATTAAATTACAATGTGATAGAAACTTACATAAACAGAATTCTTTTTTCATGAGTTTTTCAAGGATTCCATTGACTTTTCATGCATAGTGTAGTAAATGTTTGTTTCAGTCATTTAACATTTGCATGGTGTGAATAGCAAGTATTAGTGACATTGACACCTTCGGTTAATGACTTCAGTATTTGTTTCACTAAGAATCATATAGGAAAAAGGAAGAATTAATAATCAATGAAATGACGATATGATAGTTATAGGGTAATAGGACAACATGATAGTTTTGCAGCCATATTCATCAATAGCCCTTCTGGATTAGATGAAAAAAATGTTTGAAATGCAAACTGAGCGAAAATCATCTTCCCACTGGTCTATGAATGCTTCATCCATCATCAGTATTGAAAATAACAATAGTTTGATGAGGATGTCAATATAATTTTCTTGTAACACATACAATACATGGAGGCAATGAACAAAAGGAATCAATGAATTGGTAAATACTTCAAGAATTATTAGAAATCCAAGCTAACACTGGGAGGCACATGTAGTCAGGGCATCAAATATCTATTTTGGAAGCAAATAAACTATAAAGGTATTAAATAACTTATCAAAATTTTCGATTTCGTTGCAATCAGTAAAGTTTTCATGGCCTAACCAAAATTAAGATGGTTTAACAATTTGATGAAATTGAATTGGGAATAAGTTAAAAATCAAGTATAAGTGTATTACCTGTAACATACATTGAAAATGTCCCCTGTAAATTTGGAAATAGTTTCCCAATTATAAGTTGTCCTGTTTGATGATCTTTTTGTGATGCAAAGCCAAGCTGTTTCAAATTCATATTTCAAAAGTTACTGCTGAGCATTGATGGAAAAGAGGCCGAAGTTTTTCAACGACCTCGTTTCAATGGGCGGATAAAGGGTTATTTTTGGCGAAAAGGAAGAGCAGAAATTTATCTCATTAAGAATGCACATTGACGAAGCTCAGTAAATTAGAAGAGAGTAGATTAATCCTGCATTGTTTTTGCATATAATCTATTAGTACATAAACGGTAAAAAGTAAGTATCATTCATGATAGCTTAAACTATGACAATGATACACACAACTATAAAAAACTTTTGGCATACAATTTCATAAAGGTAAACATGAGCTTTAACATCCATGAATAAATATGTACACATACTTCTGATGTCCATTTAATGTTCATGTTTTATAAATGGAATAGTGAACATGAATGAGAGATAATTTGTCTCGTCTGTAAATAGTATTGATTTCTTCATCATGTGGAGTGTTCAGCAATGTCGACAGCATTGTTCAATAGGAATTCATACTCACGTGGCACACATTAATGCGTTTTCACAATTAAGTTTGGTAGTAGTAAGAAAAGAAGATTGCCGGTTACATTAGTTTAAAGCTCGAACACCAACTTCAAGGGGTAACCTTTGTTCGAGGTTTCCTTGTTCATGAAAACTGCAATTCAAATTTGGAATACTAAATAATATCGGGTCATCTATATTGTTATAATGAATAAGTAAATGAGTTAATTGGTTGAGAGGAGGGTAATCCAATGCTAATTATTGTTAAAACAGTTATGGTTAATGGAGAGATTGCAGTTTTCACAGAGAAAAGGAAAGCCATACTCCCATAGGCAATATCGGAGAGCATGGCAAAGCATATCTCTTCTGATACGGGTGCTACCGAGGACCCAGATCGTGTTGTTGCTGTTGGCGAACACCCCCGGACACTGGAGTGTTGTGAAAGTGTCCGGATCGTTCTTGGCTGATCTTATTGACTGGAGGGGCGTGGCAAACCAGCAATGTTCAAAGCTTCTGACGGCTTTGCTTTCGGAGTGTTGTGCTGATAGCACAACAGGGAACATCACACTGTAGTGCAATGCCGATCCGCTAGAACCACAATCTGAGCCCCGTATTTTGTGTATGTGCATTTTGGTAGACTGACACCCTCTGTGAGCAACGCAATTTATGCTCAAAAGTTTGTGAAGACCTTTAAAGGACTTCTTGGAAGACAATATTTTTTGTCTTCCTGTGTGTTTCCTCTGGGAGGAATACTTTGAGCCCGTCAAATGATATTGCTCTTGACATGGCCACATATAACTGACCATGTGTGAACACGGGCTCAGGTAAATACAAACCAACATATCTCAGAGATTGTCCCTGTGCCTTGTTGATAGTAAGGCAGTATGCTAGTCTGACTGGAAATTGCAGTCGTTTGATGTTGAACGGCATCCCAGTGTCTTGTGTTGACATTGTTATTCTGGGAATCATGACCTGCTGGCCTCTGTGTTCCTTCGTGATGATCTCTGCTGTGATCACATTACGTCGGAGATGGCGTACAATGAGTCTTGTGCCGTTGAAAAGACCTTTCTTTGGATTTAGATTCCTCAGAAGAATGATTGTTGCACCAACCTTAAATAAGGAATGTTCGAGATTACGATGCGTATCATGGAAGGACCATTATTAATATTTAAAATAAGTGTAGAATTAATGTATAATTAGCACATATAAGAAAATTATACCTTGAGTCTAAGTCGATGTAATGGCATTCCGTTAGGAGTTAGATTGTTGATAAACTCAATTGGATATGCCGCCTCCTCATCTGGATCCTCTGTTATCACACTGTCTGTGCTGTAGTATGTTCTGTCAGGAGTCTGTAGTCTTTCCAGAATGATGTCATTGATTTGATGTGAGAAGTCATTCTTTGGGGTAAGACAACAACGTTCTGACATGGTTACTGGATCCAGCATGAGGTGGGACTGTGGTGTATTAGGCTGGGGATAAATGAAGTTGAGCATTTCCTCTTGCGAAGATGTGCATATTTGATGTGGCAAAGTGATATTGTCAAGTGCATCATGTGGTTCTTGTTTGTTGCCGAGTCTTAGGAGCCATTCTGAGAATTCTCTGTAAGATTCATTTTGAACAGCTCTCATGTTTGTGTGTAGGCGATGTTGTTGAAACTGTGCCCACAAATCACTGATTTGATATGATTTAAGACTCTCTGATACGATTTTTTCTCTTCCTGCTTTGGGGACAACAGGTAGAACTTGTCTGAAATCGCCACCAAGCAACATGAATTTGCCACCAAATGGCTTTTCAACTCTTGTGATATCCCGAAGCAGTCTGTCCACTGCTTGTAATGCCAATGCTGGTATCATTGAAGCTTCATCCCATATGAACAGGGTTGTTTCACACAACACTTGTGCTCTTCGGCTCTGTCTCTTGACATTGCATGTTGATTCCAGCTTCAATGGTATTGGAATTTGGAATTGCGAATGCGATGTTCTGCCATTGATAAGCAGTGTTGCTGCAATTCCTGACCAAGCCATACACTGAACTTTGTGTCCAGATGCATGAAGATTACGAACCAACGTGTTATAGAGAAATGTTTTCCCTGTGCCGGCTGGTCCGTCGAGAAAGTGACAGTTCTGCTCTGATTGCGCTTCAATTGCTTGAATAATGGCTGTATAAACAACTCGTTGTTCTGGATTCACGGCAGCGTGCATTTGTTCTCCTTGATCTCTTTCATGTTCAACATCCATGTGATCTTCCTCTGAAAACATAAACAATAGTTTATTTGGTAGAAATAGAATTATATATTATTGGCTAAATTATTACGGTGAATATCATCATGGTAAGTTGTAAATCACCTTGTTCTGGGATGACAAAGTCGGCCGGTAGCTGAGGAAGGTGATCGTAATTCGTGATGGACAAACCATGAACCTTCAAATTGTTGTCAATATCATGTAGACATTGATACATGTGTCTGTCTTGGAAGGTTATGTCTGGATTGTCGAGTTGATCACGTCTGACAAAGTCTTCACTCATTGCTTCTTTGAAGGCGTTGAAGAGTGTTCTGATGTCTGATGGCGTTTGAAAGAGTAGCAATGATGCAAACAACTGTCTGAGTTGTGAAGGCATATGGAAGATGGCAGCTTCATCAAGGCAACGTGTGATTTCGGCATCATCTTCTAATAACCCTAGAGCTAATGCTGCATCTTTGAAGGAGTCACATAGATTACCTTCTACCGTGCGAAGGTCTTCAAATGAAGTAGCACCTCGTTGATGCAATAGCAAAAGTCTGAGTGCAAATTTTTGCTCGCAAGGTCTAGGCTGCACTTGATTTACTCTACCAATGATTGGCATTGTTCTTCGTTGTCTGGCTGTCCATGTTTTTGAACGCTCCTGGAAGACATCATGCTCTGGTATCTCATGATAGAGGTACTGATGTGCAGCTGGATCTTGCTGGTTAAGTTCAAACCATGCTGTAAGTGTTGTTCTATCACCAATGTTGTTCAGTCTTTGTTCGTTATCATTGTCATGAAAGATGACTTGTTTCTCAAATGGTAGATGAACAGAAAGCCGTTTGACTATGTGGCTCTTGTCGTGCATGGGGAACTGCATAAGCCGATAGACAGCTTCATGTGGTCCAATATATCTTGCATTAATGTATTGGCGCACCTCGTCGTGTTCAATGTCTTGAGGTACTTGCTGTTGATTTTCCTCTACCCTGGGTACCAGAGCCTCATAAATTAATTAAATAAAAAGAATAAGAGGAAAAAAAGAAAAGAAGAGAGAAATGAGGCTCTGGTCAAATGGTAACACAACCTTGTTTTCGTTTCAAGTTGTATGATATGAATCAATTCAATCACTTCTTGCAATCAATCACTTTTTGCCCAAATCATGATCATCATAGCCTGCGCGCGACTCTTGTCTTGCGCGCAGGCTATGATGGAATGTGGTGATGAATAAAAAGTGTGGTCACGTTTGCGAGTGATCATGATTGCCTAAGGTTTTCCAAAATGTATGATCATGTTGCAAATATTCACTAACAGTTGCAACACCATTTTCAATTTAAATGATTACCTGAGGAACTCACATGCAGATAATTCATTTCAGCGCAAAATTTATTAAGATTTACAACACCTCTTGCAATTTAAATGATTACCTAAGGAACTCACATGTTGATAATTATAATTATACTTATAATTATCTTTGCTCTTGCAACTCTTTCAATAACAGTTAAATAGAAATAACATGAACTGAAGGAGCTTCTTTATTTCACATAAATCTCAAGAAAAATGGACGCGGTTTCGTTCCATCATTTGCTGTAGTATGGCTGATAAAGAAGCGTTTTCTGGAGACACACCAGTGAAAGTTTATTGCAAGAAAGGGGTTGGAGACTCGGAATGTCGCATATGTGGAATAAATTTCGTAAAGACAGGAATTAAGCCAGCATTTAAAATTTATGGTCAACGGCGATCATCTTCGGATAGTGATTTTATAGTAGCAGTGGAAAAAGTCCTTGGTAACATTTCTACGCATCCATCTTGCTCAACCGTATCTTGCAAAAGTTGCCATACTAAAGTACGTAGACTAAGCAAGTCTTTAGATGAAATTGATGAACTTCGAAGAACTTTTTTACAAAAAGAAGCCAATCAACACGACCAGGAAAGCAGCAGCGCAGAAAGATACAAGCGTTGTTCTAAATCCCCCCACCAGTCTGGTCCACGACATAAAACTCCTTTGCTGGAAACTGGCCCTAAACAAGTAGTGACACAAGCGACAAATACGCCCGCAAGAAGAATTGTACTTTTCCCAAAACCCGAAGAATGTTTCCAGCTCCCCTTCAAAGATTTAGAAGATGCAGACCTCGTGGAAGTAGCACCAGCAGCTCTTGAGCACCTAAAAGGGAAACACGCACCATCGGTCAACGTAAGTAAATTTTAATGCCCGCCTTGCTTGACAGTAGAATTTTCAACTTTTGCAAATTTTTGGGGCCCAATCGATGGGAAAAATACTAATTTATTTAATTTTGTTATTCCGAGTTTTGTGAAAAATAATTCCGAACTGTTTTAAAATTATACAAATTTCATAGTGGGTCCTTTTTGACTCGCGAAGCGCATGCGCAAGCGAGTATATGTTGGTGAGTGGGGAAAAATGTTGTGTTCTGTGTCTGTGTCTGTGTAGACTTCCTACTTGCCCATATAAGGTATGTGCCTCAGATTCAAACGTTCACTTTTGATTTGAAGTGAGGCTACCAAGTATGATATCACTTTGCAAGTTTTTCATTGGATAAAATGTAAACTTGTTGAAATAACAAACAACATGACGTACCATACTAGATGCTGGGCACGCTGTGGCAGGGGGGGGGCCACGAGCACGATCACGCACGGAGACGGGGAGCATTTTTGACCGTTGGAAGCATCAGGTGAAAAGAAGAAAGTTTTCTAGCTGTATGCTTATGCAACTAATACAACAATTATAGTATTTCATTTTTGTTTTGGAAAATGATAGTTTTTTAACTTGATGAAACAAGATCGAAAACTGGAGTCAAAATGTTTGCTTGAGTGGTCTCAAAACAAATGTTTTTGAATTTGCTGCGTCAACACTAAATTCGTCTCTCTCCATAAGTCTCGCAAGACGAAACTGAAACTCTTCTGAAGACCTGGATTGGACCGTAACAACTGAAGACAAAACAGTACAATGAACAAAACTCATATGATTCCATAGAATTAATGTTTAACAGTTGCCAATAATTTATTAAATAACAAATGAACTAACCAATTATCAACATAAGTTTTATTTTCAAAACGGGCATCCAGCTCTTTCAGAGATATCTAGGTAGGCCTTCACAACCCGATTCTTTATCATCACTGCCGTACCCAGCTCTGGGTCTTCTTGCAAGAGGTTCTCCTTCGTGCGAGTTTCAACTATACGAACTGAGTACTGAATATTCTTCCTTCGTTTTCTTCGCTATCCTCAAAAAGACTTCTTTTTTCATTGTCAGAGGAACTTGTTTTGAAGTACTATTTTCGCAATCCGACATTTTGAGAAGATTTTAGCCAGACACTGTTTCAACGCAGGCCGGTCAGCTCTTCCTCAGAGAACAATAGTTGAAGAACAATAGCACGGTTCATTCTGACGTCACACTGAATCAAAATCTTGAAAGCTTTATTTTTTTCAAAATTTGTTAACATTTCTGTTTTAATTGAAAGCAACGAGAATTGACTCATAATGTGAGGAAAATATAGCGCAGACCTGGCTGTGTTTGAGCTTGGAAAAAATATACTTAATCTCGTCAGAAAACACTCAAAATAGGTTCATAGTGATACTCAGATCTTTTTCTCTCCATCTCCGTAAAAAAATCGATATCTCATTTCAGGCTGCATAAGCCCTTTAATTTAATATTACTTTCTTCACTTTCTGGATAATACAGTGAAATAAAAGCCATCTGTCGCGAGTCACCTCAAGGTTCCTTTGATTTGCTCTTAATTTTTCATTTCACATCAATATGAGCTTATGTCCTTTCTCAGTGACAAAGCAGAAAATCAGGAAATATTGGAACACGAATTCTCAAACGAAGGCTTTGGCATCTAGGTTCCTATAATGTCGTAAAGAACTTATCAAGAAATAAATGATAGGCAGATTTTCATGCAGCTATTCTTTTCTACTTAATAAAGGTGACTCTGAACTATCCATCTGGCTCAAGGCATATAAAAATCAACTCTGTTGATCTTGAATCAGTTTTAACATCTTTTGCACTGGGGAAAATCGAACTTGGTATCAACAAGCTTGTTCAGATCGACCTGTACAAAACAGCTCTCCTTAAATGGATCGAGAACACTGTACTCAACGAGGTTTCTGGAATTGTTAGCCAAAAAAATCCAAGCGTTCTTATGAAGACAAGCTGCGATGACCTTATATGTTTGAAGAAAGAAGATGTGGTAGTGGAAGTAAGAAATCGTGCACCTTTAATCTATCTGGTTTTGAAAAACATGGTCATTTCTCGGCGAAGACGCAAAAAGATATCGGAAGGACTTTCCATGGACAAGAGTGCACCTGGAATTGCCATGGCAGTTGGAGTGTTGATGAAGATAAGATGCTCAAAGCTATCAGCACTAGCCTACAGGACCTCACTAATTCTTCATCACAGTGGTGCAAAGGATATGGCAAGTTCTCTTTTATACTTCTAATACAGTATAATTTATCCAACATAAAAACTGAAATTTTAAATTAAACAATTCTGAGGATTCGGTACCGAGGGTGTAAAAATACAAAAAGTAAAATTATTGTCTGGGAAGGATCCTGAAATTTTCTTCAAATTTATGTTAAATGTTTCTGTGAGGGGGGTGGCGAGATCCCCTTTACATTCGTTTGTACCTTTTTGAACTTTTGAAAACATTACGGAAACACTACAAAAAGTATATAAATAAATCTTACTTAAATTTCCATAACTACTATTTGCCTACTTGAGTTTCTTAACTTCTTCCTTATCCAAAAGTTGAGTTTCCTATAAACAATACATTTTTAACTAAAATATTTTCCTTCGAGGTAGCAAGAAGGGTTGAAGCTAGATTTCCTCGTCGAAGGCAATTGGTGAATGAGGTCATTAAATACCAAAGCGCTTTCCATTTAACAGGCCTTCGAGTACCGTTAATATATACATCAGTAAGAGATAAATATTTGAAGATATTTAAGTACTTTCAAACTCTTTGTATTGTTTTTATATTTCCTCATCATTGTCTGAAAATTCTATTTCTTCAAAATCTTCAAAGAACTCTTCATTCTCATCATCCTCTTGATCATTCATTTCAAAATTTAGCATATCTAATTCATCTAAACATCGCTCCTCGTTAAAATTTTCAATTGCTTGTTTTGCTTTTAGTAGCTCAACATTATCCACATCTTCAAAGATATCTTGAAATATCAAGATAACTTCTGCAGCATGATTCTGTAGAATTATTGGAGTGTTTTCTAGTAAATACTCCATAGAGCACACATATTGAGCCTTTTCCACGACATTTTCAATGGTTTTTGATGAAAATCTTGTTATAAATTGAATGTCAGCAAATGCAACATATTTTCTGGAATGCTTTTCTACCTTCTTCTTGTATTCTAAAAGAACTTCAGTAAGTAGCACTTTATCCTCCACTGAAATACCCCTTACTTCAATTGGCTCAGCAGCTTCGAATTCCACTTCATAAAATGGTTTTGCCACACAACATCCATCTACTCCCTCTTTGCATTGACAATTTAAATGACAATAACTGCAGCAGTTGTGCTCTAATGATGGCAGTTTAATTTCATGATTCACAAATTTGCCATACAACGCCTTCCTTAATCATTGCTTGCTGGTTTTGACATATGACTTCATTTCTGGGGAAGCTTTTCCAATCTGATGACCAGAAAAAAGAAGCAATGCTTCCCCAGGTTTCTTGTCTCTACCTGATCTCCCAATTCCTTGAATGTAATCCTCTACATCCAATGGGGAACCATAGTGTATGACACACCTGAGGTCAGGAATGTCAACACCCATGGAAAGTGATGTTGTGGCAACAACAATCCTGCAAGAGCCTCTTGGGTTTGAGAGGTCAGCAAGAACTCTTTCCTTATGCTTATCTAAGGTTTTACGGTGATACATTCCCAGAAGCAGTGTATCAATTGACTTCTCTTGCTTAGATGAATCATACACATCATCACCCAGTTCTTCTTTAAAGTATACAAACACCTTGGCAACATTTTCTACACTTTGACAATAAATGATTGTCTTCTGATATGCTCCACTTTCCTTCTTAAGGCCGTCCATTATCCAAGAAAGTAGTTTAGGGTCCAATTTTGCAAATTTTACCACTGACAACCTGATATTTAGCCTGTTTGGACTTACACGTATCAGTGAAAATTTTTTCATCCCCAAAGACTTCACTATCTTTTTCTCTGTCAGTGAATTGGCAGTTGCTGTCAATGCTAGAACAGGGCATTTTGGCAGAACTGTTCTCAGGGAGTTTAGTTTTGCAAATGAATCTCTAAATGCCTTTTTCACTTCTTTGTAACTTCTTTTATTGTATCGTATATTGTCAGTTTGCATTTCACCCCTAAAAAGCAATAACATATCATTTCTTAGCAAAATATTTTCCACTTTTAGACAACATCACACATTTTAGAATAACAACAGTAAATTCTATTGACACAAAATTGTATATCAAGTGCTAATATCTGTATATCTATTATAGGCCTATCAACGTTTATGTCATTATGGACTTACACTTAGCCGACAAAGTGTCTTAGCAAAATTAGATGAGGCAGGAGAAGGTCATGACGCAAGCCTTTTGCAATTGAAGGAAAACACTGAAGAGCTTGATAAACAATTGCAAGATATCAATAATGAAATGCAAATAATAGCACAGAAATTTGAGCAGAGTGATCCACATCCAACACATATGAAGGCTATTGATTTTACTCAGCAAAGTAGGATAACATTTGCAGATGAAACTGAAGTGCCTGTGATAAGACCAGTTTCGACAACAGGATCTGCAACCTTACACCAGGTAGAAATGGTAGCAGACGCTAATCAAATACTTGTCTCTGTAAGAAAGGAGTTTGAAGCATTGAGCTTAATTCAAGATCAGTATGAAATCTCACATTATGAAACCATGATTGAGAAGAAACAACAAATCAGTCACAGTATGTTAAGGAACTCATATCAGATAATTGTTGATAACCTAGATTTCTACATCCATGTGAAGCATATGACAAGTCAAAACCAGAACAGATCAATCCACTGGTTCAATATGCTTGGGATTAAATCACGGATTGCTGGAATACATGAAGATTATGATCATGGTAAGAAGAAAGTGGTTGAGCTTCAAAGCTCTGATTTTATTCCATCTACAGAGCATCACTTTCAATTATTGAAAGATATCATCACATTAGCTGCAAGAGTCATTGTTGACAACATCCCAGCATTTAAAGAATTTAAAAAATTGGTTACCAGACATATACCACACAAATATTCCGAGGAAATGGCTAAACCATCAGTTGAGGTAAGCAGATTTTTCATTAAGATATGAAAAGTGTTTGCAAAATATTTGGGGCTAACTTGCCAGGCAAAATGTTTGTCTGTTTGGTCATGTCACAAAACGCTGCTCCACAAACACAAAATGAATAATTTTAATATTATTATAGGTGCCCCTTGGTCTTATCATGAAAAATGAATCAATTGGTGCAGAAATGATTGATATAATGCAAAGCATCCAAGAAAGATATGTACCTTGCCATGTCAGCAATACAGAAAATGAACAAACAAAAAAGAAAACAGTTGTACAAAAGATATTTTTTGGTGGAGACAATCTCACTGAAGAAAGGGGAAGAAACCTCCAGGGAGCAATGTCTGAGGCTGACTCGGAGTTTGACCGTTTGGATGGCCTGATAACTAAAAATGAAGATTGGCATGCTATTCGATATATTTACCATGTAAGTTTCTTCAAAAAGTATCTCCATTCTTTCTTTAGCCATAAAAAATTAACATTTTGGTCAATTGCCCTGAGTATTGTGGCTAATCATACAAGAAAGGCAAACTCTGACTTGCTAACTTTTGTAACACCAAAAACTTTTGATGTTACAGACCTTAATTGGCACAACTGCTACAAAAAATAGTACCATATCACCTCAAATATAAGCTAGATGCCTGTGAACATAATTTCTATGATTTCTCTGAATTTCTATGGAGATTGTGCAATCAAAACAACTTAGTTCATATAAATATTTAAATACATTTATGTGTCATTTATATTAAATGTTTCTTTCATGTCAAAAATTCATTTTAAAAAAGAGATACAGCCATTAAGTTATTGGATACACAATTTTACATTTTAACTTGAGTGTATGCAAATTGTTTTTAAGCTCTTGCAAATTGTTTGAAACTCTCTAGAAAAAAAGGTTTACCAAACAGGAGCAGCCTAAAAAAGATAAATAATATAGACATGATTGAAATTTAGCTTCATTTATAGACATTGTTCTTTCTTCCTTCAGATATTGTTTGAAATATTTTATGATCCAAACTCATCCAAAGATATAGCATCAATGGAGTACAACATGAATCTGGTAAGAAACAGCAATGCAAGGGGAAATGTTTTAGATAAATTCAATGCATGTAAAGATTATGTCAATTTTGAAACTGATGCTCTCATTACCACATTGGCTACGACATACTTTGGGATTGATGACATTGACAGTCCCTCAGAGAATGTTATACCCCCAATGATCCTTTGCGCAAGCAATGAAAGAAAGCAAGAATGGTTCATAGGCCATGTGAAGAAACTGGTGCAAGATTTTATTATTGGTAAGAACATGGAACATGTTGCTGACATCCAGCAAAGTTTCACAACTGCTGATCAAGAAAGACAAACCATGTCATTTGCATGTCGCTTTCCTGGATGCACAAAGCAATACCGAAATAAAAAAGGCCGGGCTAGCCATGAAGTCAAAATACATTCCTTTGAGGTCCAAGAGAATAAAGAAGATAAAACATGTGGTGAGATGGAACAAGATGATGTTCTTAATTATGCAGGATCAAGACTAAATCTTGGATTGCTTATAAGAAATGCAGAGGATGCCGTTAAAGAGGGGGATGGAAAACGGATCATTAGGTGTTGGAGGTTCTTCCTTCTGTATTTCAAAGCATACAAGCATCATAAATATGCATATGCAGCATTTTTACTGTTGGCAAGAGTGGAAGCCATATCACCACCAGCAGAAGCAGAACAACTTGTTTGGGATAGAACAGTGAATAGGAAAGGGGGGAAAGGTCGAAACATTTCATGTGACCTGAGACTTGAACAGCTTAACTGCCTTACGAAAGAGCTGTTACATAATCTGGGAGTAAACCTCAACAAAAAAAATGCAAAGCGTGAATCACATGCACTGGACTTTCTTCAGAAAATGCTTGAGTCCACAGACAAAAATCTAACAATGACAATGCCCAGTGGACATCACAAAGTTAAAAGCAAGAAAAATGATTTTGACCATCAGGTCAAAAATCTACTATCTAAGAAAGTTTTCAAGCTGACCCCAGGAAGAGAACATGAACACTTTAATAAGTTTGAAAGAAATTTGCTTTCACCACTGGATGTATCATCACTGATAAACTGGTTGAAAGATCAAAAAAAGAAACTTGTAAAAACCTATTCCAAATAACTATATTAATTTTGAGTAAATATACTGATTATAATGTACATCATACTAAAATGGTCAAAGAGGCGGATGCAAAAAAGAAAATGAACAGGTTACCAAAATAATCTTAAAACAAAACTCAAATTGCATGTTTTGTCTGCTATGTATTCTATATCCCGAGTGTATTATTCTGAGTGATTATTGAAGTCAAGAATTTTTTTGCACAATTTCTATATTGTTCTTTCTTGTTTTTATTCAATTATACAGTAGCTAGCTATATCTAGCTAGCTATATATTTAAAATGAAATAGACTAGCTAGCTAGTCTAGTTTTGGTAAAACGTAAAAACAAATATATATGACATATATACTGGGAGAGAAAACCCACCATTTCGGAATGCAGTGGGCCTCATCAGCAACAATCAAAAGGACTTTCTCTTGGTAGGTTTTTGAGTGCAGCATTTTCCACCATTCACCTTGTGTCCAGGATTCTGGGGTGCCATAGACGATGTGATATTTTCCATCACTCAAAGCCTTCGTATTCAATGATTCATCATGCAAGCAACATGATGTAATTCCAAGTCTGTTTAATTCTTTCGCCTGTGTGTCCATGATTGCCAATAAAGGTGAAACAACTATGACAATATCTTTAGATTCGGCTTCGGGCCTTCCAATCTCGTGAGCGATAAAAGGTGCAACTTGAAACGGTAATGATTTTCCATGACCAGTTGGCAGTATAGCAAGTGTATCTTTACAATGCACAAATAAAGATTTCAATATCTCAAACTGCTGTGCAGTTAAACTCTCAATTTTACTAAAAAATCTTGAAAGTATAGTATCCACAGCTCGCTTCAAACTTTCAGTCTCCATTTTATCAACAACTGGTCAAATGCCATGCGATGAATCATGTTTTCTGATCACACACAATCACAAAATCAAATACCTGTCATGTGACTCGCATTAGCCAATCAAATTTATATTCCAATATGGGTATATAGGCTTTTCATTGGTCAATCCCCACAATCGACGTTACCATTTGACCAGAGTCTCTCTTTCTTCCTTTTTCTTCTCTTCTTCTAATTTTAATTTTAATTATTTATTTATGAGGCTCTGGTACCCAGGGTAATTTTCCTCAAGAATTTCAACATGTGCCATATCATGTCCTTTGTGGATATATTTGAAAATGTACTTGACACTTTTTACAGTACTGCATATTTCCACGTTGATATGACACTGATATTTGATGAGTAGGTGTCTGTTGTGTGGCACTACCCAAGTATCATCCAAAATGCGATTATGTACATTGACTGGATGGAGACAGCGTCGTCTGTAGAGAGGATAGCCGTTGACATTAATTTGAGTTTCAGCAACTTGTTCTTTTGGAAAGCGTTTTTTGCATTTGTTGTTTTCCATGCACACGCACTGAGGATTTAAATTTCCACAGGGTCCGTGTGTCATGTGCTTTAGGACCAACTTGTGGTATTTTGCATCCTCAGGGTCTGGAATCTCTGCTGATATGAGTTGATCCACCTGATAACGAATGCAATAATTAACGATTTTATGATAGAAATGACGTACAGAACAGTTGTATTGTGCATTGGATAGAAATTTAAAAATGAGAGAAAGAGTTATTAGTATTTGCAAATATTACCTGTTGTGGTGTTCGTGGTTTATCAGCTTGTGAAAGAAACAGGATCATGTGTGCGTGTGGCAGTCCTCTCTTCTGAAATTCTATGACATACACATGTGCAGTGACATGTCCAAGAATGTTGTTGTGTAGTATGTCTTCGAGTAGTTCTTTGAGTTTCAGTTGAAATACTCGTGTGACAATGTCCGGTCGATCATTGGCCGTCTGATACGGATGAATATTTTCTTCAATCTCCTTCCATTTAGGATTGGCAGTCATTGTGAGGAAGATGTCTGGCTTGCCATACTTCCTTAAGATTGTCATTGCATCTTGAAAATGTTGATACATGTTTCTTTGGCTGCCTGGAAAGGATGATGGTAGAATGATAACACGGCCAACATCGATATGTATGGGCTGATTCGGATTATTAGCCCTGGCCATCTGGTTTTCGATTTCAGCTCTTCTGTGGAATGATCCATCAGGCCTCGATAAGTGTCAACACGAAGCTGACGTTGATTATTCATAATCCAGTGCAGTTTATTGCCTTCTATCTTCGTATATGCATCTACCAGATACTGTTGAAATAGAAGTGATGCAATGTGGATGGCTGAGAATGCATCCCTGACCTGGATTCTGTATAAATAGTATTCAGCGAGGGTTAGTCTGGTATGACGGTTACGATTGTTGTGGTGTTCACCCGCTATGTGTGCTGTCGGCAATCGTTGAAGGTCCAAACTGTAACCTCTGTCACCATGAAAGAAAATCAATGGATACGTGAGAGGACCGGCAATAGAATTTGTTGCGTATATCTTCATAAGATCTCCGCGTCTTGTTTGAATCTGCAACTCTCTATCATCAGGATTCGGTGCACCTCCTTTCTGTACTGTGTATATAGCTGCAATTTCTCTGGCAGTAGGATTATCGTATCTGCGATCTTGTTGTGGGCGACCTGTTATAATCATTTGGAATGTCGGAAAAGGCTGATTGTTTGCAATAGCTTGCTGCCGCTGTTCCTCCAATATTTCACCCATGCTTCGATAATGTTGTGCAAATCGATTGACTGCCATTAATTCATTCTGGAGAAGTGCAACAATGTCCAAATCTAGATATTGTTCTCTTGCAGTGTTTTGCCGTTCCTGCAATGCTTGTTGCGTATCCATGATGTAAAGTTCTGCGTATTTTCTGGACCTGCCTGTCTCTGTTACACCTGTTAATGATGCAAAGCATAAGTTAGGTAAATAGAAATGCAACTTTAGCCAGTATAAATGAATAATAAGTTATATTGATAATGACTGGAATCATATTGTATCAATTACCTGTCATGTGATATGCCTTTCCGTGAATCGTGATAACTGGTGGTCCAGCTCTGGCATGACGTACAATATTAACCTTCCATGATGCCATGGCCATTAATGAGTTGTATTGGCGGAAGTGCTTTAAGAAATATTTTGATTCGGCAGTATCACCAGTGTATAAATGCATGACACTTACTGGAGGTGGTTCAATTTGATCCAGAGCAATTAAACCTCCCATGCAACATTTGTTGTATTGTTTTTTTGTGTTTTGTTCTTCTTTGAAGTACTTTGCACCACAATGAATACATGTTCTGTTCATTTTATTCAAGTGGTGTGGTAATGGGGAGAAGGGGATGAGGTTTTCAGCTTCATTGTTCTCAGGGACAGGGTTTTCAACTTGCATTTGCTGATTTTCAACTGGTTCTGGTATCTGATTTTCATCGGGTACTGGAACTACATCTTGCATCTCGATGTCTACAGGTTGTCCTGCTGCTGGAAGCCCTTGGTTCTGAATGGGAAGCTCTGGTTCCATGTCCATCTCCATTGGCTGTATCTCTGGAAGAGGATAATGTGCCGGAAATGGCTGATATTCAGGGGCTTCTAGCTGACGGTTTTCGAGCTGCATTTGTTGAAGATCGTTGACTGCTGCAAGTGGGTTATCCGCATTTCCCGTCTGTTGAGGATGAAGCTGTTGATTGATGTGTCTCCTATGCTGCACATTCTCCCGCACTTGATTTCTGCGTCTGTCACCGGTTATACTTCTCCTGGTCTTGCGCGGCATAATGCAAGTTATGATATGAAAAAGAAGTATAAAGTACAATTACGCAATACTATTGTAAATGTTATTGCTTGTAGACAATGGCCTCGATAGCAACAACAATGAAAACAATTATAGCCTTGTGTAAAGCTGCAACACAAAGAAGTAAATATTATCTAATATATATATTCTGCGGAGTCACGTGATGACGCATTTTCCCTGCCAAAAACAATAGATTCGACCCGAAACAATAGGTCGAACGCCTCAAAACAATGGGCCGAAACGGCGAACCGTGTAATCACAAAGGCTTTTTTGTATGTGGGTATATGGCAATGAAATTCACACTGAATGTTTAGTTTATTATTTTAACCAGGGTAATGGATTTTGTTTTTCGATTTTCTCCTGAAATTTTGAATTATTCCACTAATTATTCTGCTAATTGTGCTATCACGAAAAAACTACGGTTTACGCTGGCGAAACTTCCAAATTCGCGTTGCAAACTCCATTTTCGAGCACAGTATTCGCTCTTCACGTGACCCGTTTCGCCTTTTGCTGCAACTTGATTGGCTCTTTCGCGACTTCACGTGAACAGTCACGCGTTTGTCGTTATCATGCAAATTTGCCCTCGGGTTGAACAGCAGGTACTTTTGGAGAAGACGCGTGTTTTTGTTTTGAACACAAGGATAACTGGGCGCCTTTCAAAGTGTTTTACCACCTGAATTATCTTTGTAAAGACTTGCTAATTGTTTGAGAGACCTCTGGAAAATTACAGGAAACAATTGAGAACACAGGTGATAGCTTTGTTTTGTTTTTTGAGTGAGATAGTTGTAGTTTAGGTAGTGGGCGACCGCCATTGTTGCTTCTGCATGCTTGCGACGCTTAGGCCTAATGTAAACAAGCCCAAAGTTTTAACAAACAAATTATGATAAGGGGTTATCAGGCGAGCGAAGCGAGCCAAACTGTTGCAAGAGGAGTAGGCAGAGGCATGAGCGAATGCAGCGCACGAAGTGCGCCCTATCAGTCAATGTTTCTGGATAATAGATAGACAGGCGAGCGCAGCGAGCTAACCCATTTTAGGTGGGGTTGAAAGGGGCATGAGCGTAAGCGAATGCAGCGCACGAAGTGCGCCAACCACATTAAGTTTTTTTCACTTGCCCCCCTCCGGGAAGCGAGCGAACGCGAGCGCCCCCGGCTAGTATATATTGAAAGGGTATGGTAGTGTTAAGTATAATGTTGTAAATAAATCATTATCATAAAAGTAATGCTATGTAATATAATGTAAATTTTATGAAAACCCTTACGTTAAACTGTGCTCGTTTCTGTTATATAAACAGTCACTAAAATGGAAGAGAGTAAATTGCAATTACTCTTGACATAAATGTCGACATAAATAAAGGAATCACAAAAAGAGACTCAGAATACCTGCACGTAATGAAAATTAACCTGTTGAATCCAGTGCAGTTGTAAAGAAATCAACGACAATTTGTTTACAGAGTCAATTTGTTAAAAGAGGTCCCATAAAAGTTTGTTCATAATATTCCAGATGCATAAAACAAAAATGATGTTTTTATCTGTGGTAAAGAGTGACTCATTGTACATGGGTTACATTTATAAACCATTGAAGAAGGAGAATATCATTTCGTAATTGAAAGAAGTTTGTGAAAGAGAGGTGTCCGTTATTTGAAAATCGATAAAAATGGGCCTCTTTTTATAAGGGAAACAAATAATTAAAGAGCTGAATAGAATAGTCGGAAGGAAGAACTGTAATAAATTAATTCATGTCTTACCGAGCCTTGTATCTTTCAAAACTATGGTAAGAAACAGAAAAGAAATTAGAACAGTTATAAACTTGAAATATAAAATAAAAACATGATGCTTGAACAACACGTAACCTGTTCTTGCCATGAAAAGAAAAGCAAAAATTATTGACATTATTAAGCGAAATAGCGATAAAGAAGTTTCTTAACTTATAATTATAGATTTTTAGAAAAAAAAACAACGTTCATAATACTTACTCAGCGATAAATAACTGCATATATTATTAATTATAGCCTATCGATAATTTGGACAACTAAATTAAATTAGGCAAAATCTAATTGTGCAAATAATTAGAGGCGGGATTTCTATTGTACTATGCAGCTCACACGATTGGTTTATACACGTCACATGTTTAAAAAAGCGGGAAACTTGTTAGTGAAAAGGGAATTCCCCTTCGCTCTTCAGAGCGGTTAGAAAGGTAGGAGGTAAAAATTGCACGTGAAATTGAATTACATCATCATGGCATGCCAGCCAAGTGGTAGTTTGAGGAAAAGCATGGTGAGAATCCAACTGTATCTTCTTAAATCATTTCCATCTGAAGAGTATGTCTAAAGTATTTTGACTCACTGTTGAAAATGTGTTAACTCCAGTCTCATTTTCTGAGTTTAGATTGCACGTTACCACTTACCACTATAATTGGCGCAACTGCAACATCACATTCATGAAAGTGAATACCGTGCATTGGGTAAGCTATTAATTGAAGGTTTTGCAACGAAATCATGTAAGCATTTATAATTGATAAAACATTTTGAATTATTAAAAATATGATTGGAATATTAAAAATACTGGAACATATAATTTGGAACATTTGGAACATATAATTTGGAACATTTGGAACTTATAATGTGAACAAATAGTAATGAAACTTTGACCATGCATGAACAAAAAATGTGAAATGTTTTTCAAATTTTGTGTTTGAAAAGTAGATAATTTTAATTTTAATAAATGTCAGCAGTTGTAATTTTATGATGGTTTAAAAGTTTCTATTTCTTTCATGCATGGTCAAAAACAGGGCATGTGTAAATTAGTTAGGAAACTATTTATTTACACATATCCTGCATGATTTTTGCAGCCCTTTGGGTGGGCATGGCCACCATTAATGTTCGTGAAGATTCTTGGGTGGCCTTCCCACCCTTTTTTTCATTTTTTGCTTTTCTGTGGCCTTTGCCAATTCTGACAAAGGCCTCCTTCTGCAACCTGTGAATACACAATCATGTTGTATGTTGTTTTTATTTTGGTGAAAGGTGGAATATTTGGAGGACATTAACTGAACAACTGAGCTACAAATACAGAAGGTATACTTACACTATTTCCTTTGCCGGGAGTCACCTCCCATCCTTGTCGTGCAAGGAGAACCTCCTTTGGGCACCCAATTCTTGAATTGGGCAGCACACTCTCTTTTTAAATTGAACATATTTGTATATGTTATTTCCTAGGGTACAAAGGCAAGCAATTAAAGAGTTGTCCACGAAAGGCATAACAGTTATATACAAATTAAAGATTATGAGCTTTGCACAAAAAATGATGAAATATTAAGTAATTATATATTTATATATAAAATATTTGTTGTAATTACTTTGGTTTTATCACCAAGTGTGACAATCATCATTTTTTTTGGTTCTGGCTTTTTCGTTGCACTTGCCATAGCAAATCTTAAAGCAAACAAACAATTGTTGTTTTTCTTTAATAAGGATAGCTGGTATGAGAAAACCAAAATATGTTTACTTGAAGTGGTACCAACAGAGAACTTGATTGTGAAATGGAATTTACAAAAAAGAAATTAAATGTGGAATTGAAGAGCCTATTTAACAGGTAATGTTGAAAAAAATATGAAAAAGTATGATTATTAAAGTGTGAACAATTAAAGAGCAGTAATATTAGTGATTTGATATTTAATTTGATTGAAATGGCAAGTAGTAAAGTATGCATATGCTAGAAATTTTGAATGTGTAAGTAACACTGACAGAAAGGTACATAAAAAAATTTGGAAATGTAAACTGCCAAAGTGGAAATACTGGAAAAAGAATAAGATAATTCTGATGTAAATGGTAAGTAGTAAGTTATATATATGATTAGTGAAAATATAATAATTGAGACCCTCATTGTGTGAGAAACATTGAAAGAAAAGTAAATACCAAAATCTGAACAGAAAAAACAACAACAGGCAACTGCCAAACTGCAAATACTGGAAAAAGAATAAGATAATTGTGATTTAAATAGTAAGTAGTAAGTGATACATATGCTTGGTGAACATAATAAAAATAAAGACAGAATCTCATCATGTAAGAAACATTGAAAGAAAAGTACATACCAAAATCTGAACGAAATAAAAAAATCAACACAGACAACTGCCAAACTGCAAATACTGGGAAAAGAATAAGATAATTGTGATTTAAATGGTAAGTAGTAAGTTATACATATGTTTAGTGAACATAATGAAAATGGAGGCAGAATCTCATGCAAGAAACATTGAAAGAAAAGTACATACCAAAATCTGAAGGAAATAAAAGAAAATCAACTGCCAAACTGCAAATACTGGAAAAAGAATTGTGATTTCAAAGGTAAGTACTAAGTTATACATATGCTTGGTGAACATAATAGTATTTGAGAATCTCATTATCTCAGTAGATTACGTACCGAAATCTATTCCTTAGGATAAACGGAGAACGACTGCGTAGAGAACTATGGGACGACTGGAAAAAGAATATTACCAGTAATAAAATACGTGGAAATAGTTTTACATATCGGCATTATTTGCAATGTTTTTCTATTAATATGTTAAAGTTTAGAATATTAGTCATGAGTAAAAAGAATTACCTGTTACTTTGCTAGTTGAGAAAAACGATCTAAAATATTTTTGGCGCGTCGTGAACTTAAATTTTGAATATTGATACCATAGCAACAGAATGAAAATAGCCTCGGACGATAAATATAGATAACTGAATTCGAGGCCTCCTGAAAAGGTCACAAAAGGCATAAATGTTCTCAGTATGAAACTGGAAAAACCATGCTAGTGGACTGATAGTCGGCAATATAATAATGATAGTTGTGACAAATGATTGACAACAGAAAATTAAGACTTTTCATGATAACGAAATGTAATGGTACATGCATCACTCGTACAATATATTCAGGTAAATAGTACATTAATGTTTTAAGATATATAGTTTTTGTTGCAACTTAAAAAGTTAAAGTGTTCTCCTTTAAACCCTTTTGTGTTATTTATATTTTATCATCAATCGTGCATTTTCGTCATTCTCTGTGTAATTATCAATAAAGGGTACTGCAAAGTATAGAAATACATTAACAAAGAGTGTTGACAGGGAAAACAAATACGAACACATATAATTGCCTAGAATAACTTTCAAAATTGTTTGAACATGCTATCCTCTTTCAACCCCACGTACAATGGGTTAGCTCGCTGCACTCGCCTGTCCATCTATTATCAAGAAACATTTGCTGATGGGGCGCACTTCGTGCACTGCATTCGCTCCCGCTCATGCCCATACATACATACATACATACATACATACATACATACATACATACATACATACATACATACATACATACATACATACATACATACATACATACATACATACATACATACATACTATACCAACATACTATACCTACTATAACATCATACTATACTACATACCATACCTACATACTATACCTACATACTATACCAACATATTATACCAACATACTATACCTACTATACCTACATACTATACCTACTGTACCTACTATAAAAACATACTATACATACTATACCTACTATAACAAAATACTATACCTACTATACCTACTATAAAAACATACTATACATACTATACCTACTATACATACTATAAAAACATACTATACATACAATACCTACTATAAAAACATACTATCCCTACTATACCTACTATACAAACATACAAACACTTGTGGAAAGTTTAAATGGGGAAAATCGTGCAAATAGCGCCTGAAAAATTCATAACTTTGACTTTGTTTTCATTGGGCCTACGCGTTGCAAGCATGCCGAAGCAACGCCTACTACGAAAACTACAACTATTTCAACTCAAAATACTAAACAAAGCTATCACCTGTGTTCCCAATTGTTTCCTGCAACTCTCTAGGGTCTTTGAAACAATGAGCAGCTCTTTACAAAGAAAATTCAGCTCTTAAAACCCTTTGAAAGGCGCCCTTTGTGTGCAAAACAAAAACACGCGTCTTCTCCAAAAGTACCTGCTGCAACCAAGAGCGAATAACGAAAAAACGACCGAAAATTCGCATGCGTCGCCCGCAACCGAGGGCGAGAAACGAAAATTGACCGACAACCCACATGGGTCGCGCGGAAAGAGCCAATCAAATTACAGCAAAGGGCGAAACAGGTCACGTGAAGAGCCAACACTTTGTTCGAAAATGGAGTTTGCAACACGAATTTGGGAGTTTCGCCACCGTAAACCGTAGTTTTTTCGTGAGAGCACAATTAGCAGAATAATTAGTGGAATAATTCAATAATTTGGGAGAAAATCGAAAAACAAAATCCATTACCCTGGTTAAATTAGGAAACTAAACACTCAGTGTGAAATACATCGCCATATATCCACATACAAAAAAGCCTTTGTGATTACACGGTTCGCCGTTTCGGCCCATTGTCTTTGGGCGTTCGACCTATTGTTTCTGGTCGAATCTATTGTTTTTGGCAGGGAAAGTGCGTCATCACGTGACTCCGCAGAATATATATATTAGATATGCAATCATCTTCAGAGGAGAACAACATCTTCAATTTTATTCAAAAACAAAGGAGAAGTAAGTTTAGCGATAATTTTTATATCAAGACATGAACTGACCTGTTATAGTTCCTAATTAAATTGTCTTCTTTTACTACAGTAAGACCTACTACACCACCTAGAGGTGGTGCGATTTTCGGCCTTGGGGATGAGGAGGGGGAGGATGCTGTGGCACTCCACGCCCCTAGTGAGGAATTAATAATTTTTTAATAAACACAAACGTTTAGTAAGTTGATAATAAATTTCATTGTACTCTAATCATATGAAATTAATTTTAAAACCTTTCCTTATAGTCCAAAGAAGACTCACAGGAGGCAGCGTAGGATGCTACTCAGCCCCACCTTCTCCCACCTCGTAAGTCCATCTTTATTGTTAATATAAATTGATTGGAATTATTTTCTAGTTCTCCTTTTTTGATAAAATTACTATTCTTTCATAGATCCTAGAACACCACCACCCTCCTCACCTCGTAAGTTCATCTTTATTATTGATGTAAATTGATTGGAATTCTTTTCTAGTTCTCATTTTTTAATAAAATTACTTTTCTTTCATAGACCCTACAACACCACCATCACCCGCGCTGATTTCAGCACCAAACATAATCATGACGATCAGATGTAAATGTTTTTGATACTTTGTCATGATTCATAGTACTTACTCCTAACTTGAGCGTTTCTAAATCAACTGAAATTTATTTTTACCTTCACATAGTCAAGGGACCCAGACAGAGTGTAAGTAACTTTACTCTATCCTTAGCTTTCATCACTTTCACACCTACTCTCTAATAGTTATATGAATTATTTAAACTCTCCTTTCTTTTTAGCAATGGAGCAGACACAACAGACACAAGATACGCAGATACGTTTATTTCCAGGGGAGCTGACCCCATGCACTGTTTGCATGGGGGAGACTCCCGATCCTGAAATGTTAAGATGCCCTTCTTGTAGGGGTATCTTCCATACCCCCTGTATTATGAGGTGGCTAGAGTCAGCAATGAGGCCAACTTGTCCTAACTGTAGGGTGGAGTTGGAGTTGGATGACCTTGGGGTCGTTGAGGTGGTGACTCCAATTACCACAGAGGGGGTCTTGGGGAGGGAAGTTATCTTCTCCCCTGAGATATTCGTTGCCAATGCTCCTTCCGGGGATGAGTTGGAGGGTCTCTCACCAGAGCATCGTTGGGCTCTTTGGGTCTTTCGACTCGCCCATGTTGAGATTATTGATCCTTAGGGGTGAATAATCTCAACATAGAGAGAGTGTGGGCGATGAATCACCCCCTCATAAAAACATTTATCTTCAATGTGATAAGTTGAAAAGGATTTATTGAAGTGCTAATTGAAGCCTCCCATCTCAGTGTGTCTAAAGTCTTTTGTCTTCATCTCCATTCTATAGTTGGTATAATTACTTTTTAAAATCTTTCTGGTCTTCCGCCCCATCTCAATTATCTTATTATCTTGCATTTCAATTGATTACTTTTTAAAACAAAAAATCTTTCTGGTCTCATTGTTGGCTCTAGCTTAAATGTTTAATTATTACTTTAATTATTGTTGTATATATTTATTTAATTCTTAATTGAATGATAAATGTTGTATATATTTTAATTGTTGAAAATTGAATGATAAGTGTTGTATATATTTTATTTGTTGAAAATTGAATGATAAATGTTGTACATATTTTAATTGCATTTATTTCAAAAATTTGTTAAATAAAACAATTTCTAATTGATAAAACCATCCAACTGAAAAAGAGTCTATCAATCTATAAAGACGTCACCTGATGTTAGAGTAGCTAGTTATAATGATGCCATACATTACATGATAGTGAGTCAGAATCCAGGTTCATTGAAAGGTGATGTTAGCATTCGAAATTCGAATGGTAGCGTAATTTGTGATTATAAATTTAGGTGTGATGACATTGATTATTAGTTGTAACAATCATCGATACTACAAAGACGTAGAAAATGTCTACAATAAGAGATTTAAAGGAAAAGAAGGTGAACTTTTGTATTCTTCATTGTGAATACATGCAAACAAGTAGAAGTCATCAATGTTACCAAAAATTAGCAATCCTCTTGAATGATGAAACAACAGTTTTTACAAGAGATTTCACACCATGTATTCAATATAGAGATTTGGATGAGAAGTGCAAAAAAGCTTATCGCCACTGTTTACAAAATGTACACAAAATACCATATAATCCAACATCTAAACTCTACAAATGTAAAGATGCTGAAGAATTTGTGAAGGAAATACTGTTGTAGAACTATTGTAATGTTATGTTTTATAAAGGTGGGTCAATCAAAAGGATATTAGCAAATAGACTCAATGTACCTTCATTTAATTTAGAACTTTTAGGGGTTTGAAAAGCCATGACACTTGAGCCTGAGAATGAGAAAATATGTTATTATAATCAATTAAAAAACCTTCTGAAAATTGGATTGAATTACTTTAATGTAAGTACTCCTGTGTCTTCTTGTCTACTTAACCTTGTGTATCTCACATCAAAGGGGGGTTGATCACATGATGCTACAAGATCTATAATGATGTCACATGATTTTAGGGTAGTTAGTTATAATGATGTCATACGTCACATGATACTGCGCCAGAGCCCGCCCCTTGCACTCTACTTGCTCGTGCCCCTTTCGACCCCACTTACACTAGGTTAGCTCGCTACGCTCGCCTGTGGTTGGCACATTTCGTGTGCTGCATTCACTAACACTCATGCCTCTCTCAACCACACGTACAATGGGTTAGCTCGCTACGCTCGCCTTTGGTTGGCACACTTTGTGCTCTGTATTCGCTGCCGCCCATACCGCTTTCAACCCCACTTACAATAGGTTAGCTCACTATGCTCGCCTGTCTATCTATTATCAAAAACCATTGACTGATAGGGGGCACTTCATGCACTGCATTCGCTGAGGCTCATGCCTCTGCCTACTCTTCTTACAACAGTTTGGCTCTTTCTGCTTGCCTGATAATCGCATATCATATTTTGTTTATTAAAACTTAGCCATTGCCAACATAAAATTTTAAAAGAATCTTCACAAAAAACAACTTTTAATACATAATTGGAAAATGGTGCTGCAAATAACAAAACGTCACAACACAAACCGTTGATCGGAAACAATTCTTCACCTGCTAATTTGTCATTAATTTGATCATTCAGGAAGAGCAATAATTGTGGCCCTGAATATTGTTGCAAATTGCGCAGTACGTTTGAAGTCTAGTTTGATCCATGTGTTCATGGGATGTTCACATCAGCAGCAGGTGAAAATATTTTGATCCCTTGACTTTTATACAGAGCCACTTAAATTATAACAATAACCGCTAGAAGTATCATTTTTTCACACAGACTTCAGACAATGAGGTGAAACAAACAAGCTTCGTAATATTTAATATGAGGGCCAAAGGGGACCAATGTAAAAATATTTTTTATTATATATAAATTTAATTTATGTGATATGAAGCGTTGCTAAAATTGAAATACATGTTATAGTATAACATGTATTTTTTGATATAATTATATAATTTTTGAGTTATTCCATTAATTGTGCTATCACGAAAAAACGACGGTTTACGCTGGCGAAACTTCCAATTTAGTGTCCCCGACTCCATTTTCGAACAAAGTATTCCCTCTTCACGTGACCCGTTTCGCCTTTTCCTGCAATTTGTATGGCTCTTTCGCAACTTCACATGAACAGTGACACGTTTTTCGTTATCATGCAAATTTGCCTCCGGCTGGCAGCAGGTACTTTTGGAGAAGACACGTGTTTTTGTTTTGTACACAAAAAGTGAGATGGACGCCTTTCAAAATGTTTTACGAGCTGAATTATCTTTGTAAAGAGTTAATTGTTTGAAAGACCCCTGGAGAGTTGCAGAAAACAATAGAGAACACAGGTGATAGCTTTGTTTTGTTTTTTGAATGAACTAGTTGTAGGTTTTGTAGTAGGCGGCCGCCATTGTTGCTTCGGCATGCTAACAATGCTTAGGCCATGGTGAAAGTTTTGAATTTTTCCGGCCCTATTTGCACGTTTTTCCCCATTTAAATTTTCGACAAGTGTTGTCTGATAACACAACTAAAATAATGTGTTGTTTTTTTTCTCACCTTGACAGACACACTTGTCGTTGTAGGCCATCTTCAGGAGGTCAATTCTTGACATTGAACGTCTCTCTAACGTTTGCTGTGCTGTTTCCATTGCCCAGACAGACTGCACAAGTTCACTGATCCGTTTCTCGCCTTTGTTCAAGACAAACTCATACAGCCTGCTGTCACCATCTGTTTTCTTCTTCTTGGCCAGTGCCAGGAAGTGCAACTTGGAGTCAATGCCGTTGGAGATAATCATATCAGAGACTTCCAAATTACCCAACCTGCTGCTCTTCTGTGTGGTATCCATACCAGAAGCAGATGTCCTGCTTCGCTTCTTCATTGCTGCCAGGGTCTTTGGAGCACCTTTCAAGGTAGGATGACCTTCACTTCTCAGAACTTGGCTATCTAGCTTTTTGACATATTCATATGCTGTGCGATAGCCAGGATGTCCTGAGAAGTGTACGACAATGTCCTTTGTTTCTTGTAGGTGCTTCTTTATGGAATGCTGCATGGAATGCTGCAAGAACTGTATCACTGAATGACCTCCTGTTATATCTTTCAGTGTCTGCCTTGCTGTAAGTAATTAGGTAAGCCCTTCTAACATTGTCCACATTTAATGATGATGCCATTATGATAATAATGTATAAACAATGTAGAAAGGCTAGTGAACATGCAGTTGTGAAAATGATAACAGTAAGTGATTGTAACCGTCATGTTGTGTGAAATAAATTTGAATTTGAAATTGCCTGCTGTTTTACTATTGTTTTCTTATGGTATTGACATTGCCAGGATTTCACCCCTTGCTGAGAGACACGTTTAAAGGACTGGCATGTTTCAAGGACAATAACTGTTGACAGATATGCCACAATTAATCAGATTACATAGTTCAGGTATTACTATATCATGCAGGTAATAAACAATATTTTGCTTGCAAAATTTACTCGTTTTCCATGTGACTATTCTCTACGTTTTTCTCTGGCGCACGTGTAGCATTGTTTTCATCTTTTGTTCCAAGTTAACGAACATGCGTTTTTCAGACAGTTTTATAACATTTTCAGACTCGTTTTTTTCAAAATATGTTCACAATACCTTGTTCTCTCTGCCAAGATCGTTTCCACCAAAAAAACAATTTGTATCGGACAACACGACCACTTTAGGGCTCCATTTGGGCCAAAAATGGGACAATCACTTAGTTTGACGTCATGCGCAATATATAGAAAATTTTTCACATGCTCAACGAGATCAGCGCCCTTGAACACCCCAGAAAACAAGAAAACCAGCTGTATAAGTGATGTATTTCAAGAATTTGATAGGGAACAAAAGTCCTGGGACACCCAGGATTTTAACAGGCTTTACACGCAAACTTCAAGTTCACGAACATGCGTTTTTCAGACACTTTTATAACATTTTCAGACTCGTTTTGTTCAAAATATGTTCACAATACCTTGTTCTCTTTGCCAAAATCGTTTCCACCAAAAAAACAATTTGTATCGGACAACACGACCACTTTAGAGCTCCATTTGGGCCAAAAATGGGACAATCACTTATTTTGACGTCATGCGTAATATATAGAAAATTTTTCACATGCTCATCGAGATCAGCGCCCTTGAAAACCCCAGAAAACACAGAAACCAGCTTTATAAGTGACGTGTTTGAAGAATTTGATACCAGACAATAGGGGACAAAAGTCCTGGGACACCCAAGATTTTAGCAAGTTTTACACGCATATTTCATCCCCCTACCCCCCATAACAATGTTGTTTGTAGAGGCGCTGTTTTTCAATATCGCCGAAATTCTTTTGGCCCGACGACGAGAAAGGACTGGTGCACAGGACAACATTGCTTGGGGGGAGTGGGGGAGTGTGTAAATGAATAATTTCCTAACTAATTTACACATATCCTGTTTTTGACCATGCATGAAAAAATAAAAACTTTTATAGCATCATAAAATTACAACTGCTGACATTAACACAAAATATTGACTAACATTATCTACTTTTCAAACCCAAAATTTGAAAAACATTTCACATGTTTTTGTTCATGCATGGTCAAAGTTTTATTAATATATTTGTTCCCATTATATGTTCCAAATGTTCCAAATTATATGTTCCAAATGTTCCAAATTATATGTTCCAGTATTTTTAATATTTAAATCATATTTCTAATAATTCAGAAAGCTTTATCAGCTATAAATGTTGACATGATTTCATTGCAAAACCTTCACTTAATAACTTACCCAATGCATGGTATTCACTTTCATGAATGCGATGTTGCAGTTGCACCAGGTAACGGTGGTCATTTATTCCCAGTATGATTCTTTTTTAAGCGATATTTGCAGTCTAAACTCAGAAAATGAAACTGGAGTTAACACATTTTGAACAGTGAGTCAAAATACTTTATACATACTTTTCAGATGGAAATGATTTAAGAAGATGCAGTTGGATTCTCACCATGCTTTTCTTCCTCATAAAACTATACTTGGCATGCCATTGCCATGATGTAATGATGTCATTCAATTTCACATGCAATTTCTCCCTCCTACCTTTATAACCAATCCGAATGAAGAAGGGGAATTCCTTTTTCACTAAAGGTTTCCCGCTTTTTTTAACATGTGACATGTATAAAGCAATCATTGAAGCTGTATAGTACAATAGAAATCCCGCCTCTAATTATTTGCACAATTAGTTTTTGCCTAATTTAATTTTAGTTGTCCAAATTATCCATAGGATATAATTAATAAGAAATGCAACTATTTATCGCTGAGTAAGTATTATGAATGTTGTTTTTTCTAACAACCTATTATTATAACCTAAAAAGCTTCTTGATCACTATTTCGCTGAATAATGTCAATAATTTTTGTTTTTCTTCCTATGCTTTTCATGGCAAGAACATGTTACATGTTGTTCAGGCATCATATTTTTATTGAATATTTCAAGTTTATAACTATTCTACTTTCTCTTTCGTTCCTTACCATAGTTTTGAAAACCACAAGGCTCGGTAAGAAATGAATTAATTCATTGCAGTTTTTTCTTCTCACTATTCTATTCAGCTCTTCAATTTTTTGTTTACCTTATGAAAAGAGGCCCGGTTTGATCGATTTTTAAATAACGGACACCTCTTTTTCACAAACTTCTTTCAATTACGAAATGATATTTTTGTTCTTAAATGATTTATAAGTATAACCTATGTTCAGCGAGCTACTCTTTACCACGGATAAAAACATCACTTTTGTTTTATCCATCTGGAATATATGAACAAACATTTATGGCGCCGTTTTTAACAAATTTAGTGTGTAACCAAATTTTTTGAATTCTTAACAACTGCACTGGATTCAACAGGTTAATTTTCATTACGTGCAGGTATTCTGAGTCTGTTTTTATAATTCCTTTATTTATGTCAATAATAATTTTAATTCAGATTTACTCTCTTCCATTTTAGTGGCTGTTTACATTACAGAAACGAGCACAGTTTAACGTAAGGGTTTTCATAAAATTTACATTATATTACTTTTATAATAATGATTTATTAGCATTACTTTTATAATAAAGATTTATTTACAAAATTATACATTACACTACCATTTCCTTCAAATCTATAATATTTTCTTCTTTGTGTTGCAGCTTTACACGAGGCTATAATTATTTTCATTGTTGTTGCTATTGATGCTATTGTCAACAAGCAATAACATTTACAATAATATTGCCTAATTTAACTTCTCATATTATATACTTCTTTTCCATATCACAACTTGCACTATGCTGCGCAAGACCATGAGAAGTATAACCGGTGACAGACGCAGAAATCAAGTTCGGGAGAATGTGCAGAATAGGAGACAGATCAACCAACAGCTTCATCCTCAACAGACAGGAAATGCCGTTCACCCACTTGCAGCAGTCAATGATTTTCAACAATTGCAGCTCGAAAACCGTCAGCTAGAAGCCCCTGAATATCAGCCATTTCCAGCACAGTATCCCCTTCCAGAGATACAGCCAATGGAGATGGACATGGAACCAGAGCTTCCCATGCAGAACCAAGAGCTTCCAGCAGCAGAGCAGCCTGCAGACATCGAGATGCACGACGCAGTTCCAGTACCTGATGAAAATCAGATACCAGAACCCGTTGAAGATCAGCAAATGCAAGTTGACAACCCTGTCCCCGTGAACAATGAAGTTGAAAACCTCATCCCTTTCTCCCCATTACCACACCACTTGAACAAAATGAACAGAACAGGTATTCATTGTGGTGCAAAGTACTTCAAAGAAGAACAAAACACACAAAAACAATACAACAAATGTTGCATGGGAGGTTTAATTGCTCTGGATCAAATTGAACCACCTCCAAATAGTGTCATGCATTTATACACCGGTGATACTGCCGAATCAAAATATTTCTTAAAGCACTTCTGCCAATCCAACTCACAAATGGCCATGGCATCATGGAAGGCTAATATTGTACGTCATGCCAGAGCTAGACCACCAGTTATCACAATTCATGGAAAGGCATAGCACATGACAGGTAATTGATACAATATGTTTCCAGTCATTATCAATACAATTTATTATTTGTTTATGTTGGCTAAAGTTGAATTTCTATTTACCTAACTTATGCTTTTGATCATTAACAGGTGTAACAGAAACAGACAGATCCTGAAAATATGCAGAACTCTACATCATGGATACGCAACAAGCATTGCAGGAACGGCAAAACTTTGCAAGTGAACGACGTCTTGATGTGGACATTCATGCCAGTTCCTACATTCAAAATGATCATCACAGATCGCCCAAAACAAGATCGCAGATACGATAACCCAACTGCCAGAGAAATTGCAGCTGTATACACAGTACAACATGGAGGTGCACCGAATCCTGATGACAGAGAACTGCAAGTTCAAACCAGACGCGGAGATCTCATGAAGATTTACGGATTGAAGTACAGCAAGTACCTCAGGACATTGAACACGATGAGGTGCGCCAATACATCAATGCAAGATATATTGGACAACATGAAGCTGTCTATCGGCTTATGCAGTTCCCCAAGCACGACAAAAGCCACGTAATCAAACAGCTTTCTGTTCATTTACCATTTGGGCAACAAGTCATCTTTCATGACAATGATGACGAACAGAGGCTCAACAAGATTGGTGACAGAACAACACTTACAGCATGGTTTGAACTCAACCAGCAAAATCCAGCTGCACATCAGTACCTCTATCATGAAATACCAGAGCACTATGTCTTCCAGGAGCGTTCAAAAACATAGACAGCTAGACAACGAAGAACAAGGCCAATCATCGGTAGAATAAATCAAGTGCAGCCTAGACCTTGCGAGCAAAACTTCGCACTTAGACTCTTGCTATTGCATACACGAGGAGCTACTTCATTTGAAGATCTTCGTACAGTAGAAGGTAATCTATGTGACTCCTTCAAAGATGCAGCATTAGCTCTAGGGCTATTAGAAGGTGATGGCGAAGTCACACGTTGTCTTGATGAAGCTGCCATCTTCAATATGCCTTCACAACTCAGACAGTTGTTTGCATCATTGCTACTCTTTCAAACGCCATCAGACATCAGAACTCTCTTCAACGCCTTCAAAGAAGCAATGAGTGAAGACTTTGTCAGACGTGATCAACTCAACAATCCAGACATAACCTTCCAAGACAGACACATGTATCAATGTCCACATGATATTAACAACAATTTGAAGGTTCATGGTTTGTCCATCACAAATTACGATCACCTTCCTCAGTTACGGGCCGATTTTGTCATTCCAGAACAAGGTGATTTACAATTTAATATCATGATATTCACTGTAATAGTTTAGCCAAGATATACTTCCATTTATCCCAAATGAAACTGTCGTTTATGTTTTCAGAGGAAGATCACATGGATGTTGAAAACCAAAATAGAGCAAGGAGAACAAATGCACGCTGCATTGAATCCAGAACAACAAGTGGTATTCACAGCCATTATTCAAGCAATTGAAGCGCAATCAGAACACTTTCTCGACGGACCAGCTGCCACAGGGAAAACATTTCTCTACAACACGTTGGTTCGTAATCTTCATGCATCTGGGCACAAAGTTCAGTGCATGGCTTGGTCAGGAATTGCAGCTACACTGATTATTGACAGAAGAACATCACATTCGCAATTCCAAATTCCAACACCATTGAAGCTGGAATCAACATGCAATGTCAAGAGACTGAGCCGAAGAGCACAAGTGTTGCGTGAAACAACCCTGTTTATATGGGATGAAGCTTCAATGATACCAGCATTGGCATTACAAGCAGTTGACAGACTGCTTCGGGATATCACACGAGTTGACAAGCCATTTGGTGGCAAATTCATGTTACTTGGTGGCGATTTTAGAGAGGTCTTACCTGTTGTCCCCAAAGCAGGAACATCGCCTGCACACAAACATGAGAGCAATTCAAGATGAATCTTACAGAGAATTCTCAGAATGGCTCCTAGGACTCGGCAACAAACAAGAACCACATGATGCACTTGACAACATCACTTTGTTACATCAAATATGCACATCTTCGCAAGAGGAAATGCTCAACTTCATATATCCCCAGCCTAATACACCACAGTTGCCCCTTATTCTGGATCCGGTAACCATGTCAGAATGTTGTTATCTTACCCCAAAGAATGACTTCTCACATCAGATCAATGACATCATTCTGGAAAGACTGCAAACTCCTGAAAGAACATACTTCAGCACAGACAGTGTGATAACAGAGGATCCAGATGAGGAGGCGGCATATCCAATTGAGTTTCTCAACAATCTTACTCCTAACGGAATGCCATTACATCGACTTAGACTCAAGGTATAATTTACCTATATGTACTAATTATACATTAATTCTACAATTCTAAGTATTAATGATGGTCCTGCGATGATACACATTGTAATCTCGAGCTTTCCTTATTTAAGGTTGATGCAACAATAATTCTTCTAAGGAATCTAAATCCAAAGAAAGGTCTTTGTATCCGCACAAGACTCATTGTCCACCATCTCCGACGTAACTTGATCACAGCAGAGATCATCACCAAGGAACACAGAGGCCAGCAAGTCATGATTCCCAGAATAACATTGTCAACACAGGACAGTAAGATGCCGTTCAACATCAAGCGACAGCAATTTAAAGTCAGACTAGCATACTGCCTTACTATCAACAAGGCACAGGGACCATCTCTGAGGTATGTTGGTTTGTATTTACCAGAGCCCAACTTCACACATGGTCAGTTAAATGTGGCCATGTCAAAAGCAACATCATTTGACGGGCTCAAAGTATTCCTCCCAGAGGAAACACACAGAGAGACAAAAAACATTGTCTTCCAAGAAGTCCTGTAAAGGTTTTCACAAGCTTTTGATCATAAATTGCGTTGCTCACAGAGGGTGTCAGTCTACCAAAATGCACATACACAAAATACGGGGCTCAGATTGTGGTTCTAGCGGATCAGCATTGCACAACAGTGTAATGTTCTCTGTTGTGATATCAGCACAACACTCAGAAAGGAAAGCCGTTAAAAGCTTTGAACATTGCTGGTTTGCCACGCCACTCCAGTCAATAAGATCCGCCAAGAACGATCCGGACACCCTCACAACACTCCAGTGTCTGGGGGTGTTCGCCAACAGCAGCAACACGGTCTGGGTCCTCGGTAGCACCCGTATCAGAAGAGATATGCTTTGCCATGCTCTCCGATATTGCCTATGGAAGTATGTCCTTCCTTTTCTCTGTGAAAACTACCTCTTGTTAAAACAACTATGGTTGTTTTAACAACCATAGTAGTTGTTAATCTCAACCAATTAACTCATGTACTTATTTATTATAACAATATAGCTGACCCCTTATTATGTAGTATTCCACATTTAAATTGCAGTTTTCATGAACAAGGAAACCTCGAACAAAGGTTACCCCCTTGAAGTTGGTGTTCGAGCTTTAAACTAATGTAACCGGCAATCTTCTTTTTTTTACTATGACCAAACTTGATGGTAAAAATGCACGATGAACAACGAGACAAAAAACATCCGTATTGTTGCTCTGTGCCACGCGAGTATGAATTCCTATTGAACAATGCTGTCAACGTGGCAGAACACTCCACATGATGAATGAAGACATCAATACAATCTACAAACGGGACAAATTATCTTTCATTGTCGTTCACGATCAATTTATAAAACATGAACCTTAAATGAACATTGCTGTTTGTGCACATTTTTCTCGTGCATGTTAAAGCCCATGCTTTCCTTTATGACACTGGATGCCAAAGGTTTTCTGCAGTTGTGTATAGCACATAATTGAAGCTATCATCAATGATACTTACTTTATTGCCCTTGATGTACTAATAAATATATTATATACCAAAACAATATAGGATTAATGTATTCTTTGTTCAAATTTGCTGAACTTCATCAATGTCCGTTTTTAATGAGATGCTTTTCTGGTGTCCGGTGCACCAATGTTTCTTGATAATAGATAGACAGGCGAGCGCAGCAAGCTAACCCATTGTGCTTGGGTTTGAAAGAGGCATGAGTGCACGAAGTGCGCCCAATCAACCAATGTTTTTTTATAACAGATAGACAGGCGAGCGCAGCGAGCTAATCCTTTGTACGTGGTGTTGAAAGGGGCATGAGCGTAAGCGAATGGAGTGCATGAAGTGTGCCCTATCAGCCAATGTTTCTTGATAATAGATACAGAGGCGAGCGCAGCGAGCTATCCCATTGTACGTGGTGTTGAAAGAGGCATGAGTGTAAGCGAATACAGCGCTCGAAGTGCGCCCTATCAACCAATGTTTTTTTATAATAGATAGACAGGCGAGCCCAGCGAGCTAATCCATTGTACGTGGGATTGAAAGAGGCATGAGTGTAAGCGAATACAGCGCTCGAAGTGCGCCATATCAACCAATGTTTTTTGATAATAGATATACAGGCGAGCCAACCGAGCTAATCCATTGTATGTGGGGTTCAAAGGGGCATGAGTGTAAGCGAATGCAGCAAACGAAGTGCGCCCTCTAAACCAATGTTTCTTGATAATAGATACACAGGCGAGCGCAGTGAGCTATTCCATTGTATGTGGGGTTGAAAGGGGCATGAGCGGAAGTGAATGCAGCGCACAAAGTGCGCCAACGAGATTAAGCATTGACAGGCTGTGGCGAGCAAGCGAATGTGAGCGAAGACACATGTATGTATGTATGTATGTATGCATGTATGTATGTATGTATGTATCAATGTATGTATGTATGTATGTATGTATGTATGTGAGGGTCAGCAAATGCAGCGCGCGAAGAGCGCCAACCAGATTAAGCTTTTTTTACTTGACGGGCTGGGGCAAACGAGCGAAGCGAGTGATGACCCCTAGTACATATGTAGCCCGTCAAGTAAACAAAGCTTAATCTGATTGACGCGCCTCATGCGTTGCATTCGCTCCCGCTCCTGCCCATACATACATACATACATACATACATACATACATACATACATACATACATACATACATACATACATACATACATACATACATACATACTCTACCTAAATACTATACCAACAAACTATATCTACTACACAAACATACTATAACTACTCTACAAAGATACTATACCTACTATACCTACTATAAAATCATACTATACCTACTATACCTACTATAAAATCATACTATACCTACATACTATACCAACATACTATACCTACTATAAAACATAGTATACCTACATACTATACCTACATACTATACCAACATACTATACATACTATAAAGCATACTACACCTACCATACAAACATACTATACCTACCATACAATCATACTATACCTACTATAAAATCATACTATACCTACATGCTATACCTACAAACTATACCAACATACTACACCTACAATAAAAACTTGCTATACCTCTATACTATACCCACATACTATACCAACATACTATACCTACATACTATACCTACTAAAAACACACTATACCTACATACTATACCTACATACCTACATACTATACCTACATACCTACATACTATACCTACATACCTACATACCTACATACCTACATACCTACATACCTACATACCTACATACCTACATACCTACATACCTACATACCTACATACCTACATACCTACATACCTACATACCTACAATACATATCCAACAATACATAGCCTACAATACATGCCCTACAATACGTAGCACAACGTAACATTTCTAAAACACGCAAAGGTGGGAGGTCAAATCTCCCCCCTGGCAAGGGAGCGCCCCACGCCCATCCTGCGGCCCTGAAAGCCCTTTCTGAATATTGATAATTTCATTGTAAAATTGGCAGAAAAAAGTTGCCACAGGAAAATCAATCCATCCTCAAAAATTCCAACTCCATCCCCATTAAAAATTATATCAACACGTGTAATACATGCATATATTTTAGTACATTTAATAAAATTCCTTTCATTTTTGTGCGTCTGTGTCTTTCATTTTTTGCCTTTTGTTTTTGTCTTGATTTGTTATGCCTTTTGTATCTTTAATTTCATGCATTCACACTTTTTTTTCTTAATTATTCTTTTGTTCTTGGTAATATCATAGTCACGCTCATTTTTTATAAGTAGTTTTTCACCTAAGGAATTAGTCGCTCAGTGTAGATAAGGACCACTTTTCTACCGCACTTTACTCAGTCTTTTGACGCACAATGAGTCACAATTGTACACTTGTTTTTACTGGCTACCTGGTGAGTCTTGTTTTTCACTTTTTTGCTTGTTTTGTTTGTCAGCCATTTTGTTTTGGGTGTGTTCCTTTAGGCTAGGTTTACTTTACGTTTAAAATTTCATTCAATTCTTTTTTCAAGTACTATTTAATTATATCTAATTTTTTGTATTATTTGAGTATCTGAATTAATTTGTATTTTTAGTTTGAACATTAACATCTGCATAGTTACAAACTGTGTCAGTTCATTTGTGTGCAATACAACACGTAGATCAGGATACAGCGAATACGTTGCAAATATTTTCATTTCTTAAATAAGTAATACTGAATTCTTAGAGACAATTTAGTGGAAGTGGTTTTAATGAATTTTCGGAGCCATGCAAAAAGCAAAACTTTTGAACACACTTTAGCAAGTAAAAATAATATTTAACGTGGCAAATAGTGATCCAGTTTAACTCAAAAAACACCAACATGAAGGTAATATTTTGGTAAACAATTATCGAAAGTGTTTCGGTAAAAAATAATCAATTGTGGCAGGCTAAAATTTAATTTTCGCAAATGCAAAAACAACGCGAGTTGCGTGAAAAATTACTCCTTCCTGAGTGAAAAGCAACTTTGTTGGAAATCATAAAAATACAACAAAAAACCAAAAATAAAAGAAAAAAACAACACGTTATTTTAGTTGTGTTATCAGACAACACTTGTCCAAAATTTAAATAGGGAAAAACGTGCAAATAGGGCCGGAAAAATTCAAAACTTTGACCATGGCCTAAGCATTGTTAGCATGCCGAAGCAACAATGGTGGTCGCCTACTACAAAACCTGCAACTATTTCATTCAAAAAACAAAACAAAGCTATCACCTGTGTTCTCTATTGTTTCCTGCAACTCTCCAGGGGTCTTTCAAACAATTAACAGTTCTTTACAAAGATAATTCAGCTTGTAAAACACTTTGAAAGGCGTCCATCTCACTTTTTGTGTACAAAACAAAAACATGCATCTTCTCCAAAAGTACCTGCTGCCAGCCGAGGGCAAATCTGCAAGGCCAATCAAATTGCAGCAAAAGGCGAAACGGGTCACGTGAAGAGCAAATACTTTGTTCGAAAATGGAGTCGGGACGCTAATTTGGAAGTATCACCAGCGTAAACCGTCATTTTTTCGTGATAGCATAATCAGGAGAACAACTAATGGAATAAGTCAAAAAAGCTTTAAATACACTTAGTGAGCATAAGTTACGCACCACCCGATGAAAAATGGCGTCTAAAAGTGGCCCAAGGCCTGAGCAAGAAAATTTACATAACAATATATAAATACCAAACGGGTTTCAATAGCGAATTTTTTTAGCAGAAATATACTCAGAATTTCATAAATTTTCAAATGAAAACATAATTTAAAGTATATCATATTGTTTTATAATAATATTAAAAGAAAACTACGAAGAGGTTTTTTAAAAAATGTTCACAAAAACTTATCGAAGTGGAGTAACTAAAACGCCAATAATTATAATTTCTTTCACTCAAAGCCACGCAAATTTTCTCTCATTTAAAAGAGAATGTTTTGAAATTTTGAAAAATGTAAAAATTTGTCATGTAACTGTCTTGACCTTTTATAATTGTCAGTTTCAGTCTTTGTTTACTACTAGGGAAGCACATGTTTTGTTCTTCAAATTTCAGAGTGGGTTTTAAAAAGTAAATTTTTTGTTAACTTCAGAAAGTATGAAGCCCTTGAAAATTATATCAAATTATAGTATTTGAAACAAATTATAGGAATATACATGTCGGATTTTTTGTTATGGCGCTTAACCTTCTTATTTTTTACTCTGGAAAAAAAATTACGGAAAAATAGTTTATGTCAAATCACATTCCTAAAATGATAAACAAAGACTGAAACTGAAAATTATAAAAGGTCAAGACAGTTACATGACAAATTTTTACATTTTTAAAAATTTTGAGACATTCTCTTTCAAATGAGAGAGAATTTGCGTGGCTTTGAGTGAAAGAAATTATAATTATTGGCGCTTTAATTACTCCACTTCGATAAGTTTTTGTGAACATTTTTTAAAAAACCTCTTCGCAGTTTTCTTTAAATATTATTATAAAACAATATGATATAGGTTAAATTATGTTTTCACTTGAAAATTTATGAAATTCTGAGTATATTTCTGCTAAAGAAATTCGCAATTGAAACCCGTTTGGTATTTATATATTGTTATGTAAATTTTCTTGCTTAGGCCTCGGGCCACTTTTAGACGCCATTTTTCATCGGGTGGTGCGTAACTTATGCTCGGTAAGTGTATAGGCTTCCAAAATTAGATAACTTTTGCCTACTCCAGAAAGGGAGCCTTTCCATGCAAGTGCCAACCTTGTGCGCCCCCATTATCAACAATGGGACAAAATTGTTTATAATGGGATGCCGTTTCGTCCCATTGTGTTTGGGCGTTCGACTTATTGTTTCAGGTCGAATCTATTGTTTTAGCGTAGTTTCGAGCCCTCGTCACATGACCACATAGAATAGTAATATTAGAAATTTAGGCAGATCAGATAGAAAAGAGTGGTGTCACCCAGAATTGATCCAGGGGGCACTTGATCCATTTTTTGGCAGGGAAATGCAACATCATTAACTTTTTTAGATGAGATTTTTACCACTTGAAATGGCTGAAGGATCAGGGGCATTACAATCCAAATGATATGAATGACAGGTGATTGCATTATGCTGTTAAACTGTACCTTCTGGGAAGAAATAACAATAAACATTTAAGGTAACCTCTCTTGGTGGTAACCTTAGTTGCTCTGTTTAGACAATTGCACGCTATCACCGTGCTCTTCAATATTCCCATTACAGAAATCTGTTGGCATTTATATTCATTCCACTGATCCAAAGAGAATTGGCTTCGTTCAAAAACACTGTTTGGAATACACACAGAATTCGTGGCCAGAAAGATGTTGTATTGCCATGTGGAGTGCCCAATCATATCTATGATTTCCCAGGAGAATATGGCCTGGAAGAGTGTGGTACATGATTTGAAACCATTGCATATTACATTGCATAAAATTTATCACTCATTAACAATAAGCAAACACAAATGATGCAAGATGCCTCTCTCGGGCCTAAGCGGGCATACTTCTGGGCTTTCCCAGATACGTTGGCTGAGAGACGTTGTACAGTTAAATTTTTCCCCTTGAGATGAGTAGCCACGTTCTGCTTTCGTTTCTTATCACCTTGTCGTTTCTCTTCGACCTCTGCCCTCAATTTCTTCCATTCCGTTGCCATTTCCCTTGCCTTTATTCGAATTGTCTCTTTCCTGTCCCTGAATCTTTCCCAGTAGCACAAGGAAACAACAAGAAAGAACTAAACTTTGGTTTTGGCGTGCTTGTTTGTTTGTTGCCTTATCTGCATTCTGCTGGCCTAATTTTTGCTTTTTATTTTTGGCGCTAAAAATGCCATAACGAGGCTGTGGCAGTCTTGGTCCGATGGCAGTTTTGGGCCACGTCGAGGAAAATGGTTTTGATTTTAAATTTTTTAAGTAAAGAGAAAACAAAATATAAAAAATTCTAAAATAAAAATTCAACAAACGTTTTGAAAATAAAAGTTTGAAATAAAAATGTTTTCAAAAAAAGATAAAAACTAAAACTGTTAAAAATGAAATATAAAGTAGAAAAAACAAAAATGAAAATAAAAAAATCATAAAAATTACGGCACAAAATAAAACGACTAACACAAATTTTTAGAAAATTTCCTTGGCAGTTTTGGGCCACCATACTGTCGTATAATATATGCAATTTTCGAAAATAGTATGCATTAAAATTAACTCAAATGTTTACTTAATGAAATTAATGAAAACGACCTTCCATAATGACATCTTTATAACAACAACAAAAAATAAGCAAACAAACAACTTGATAGCCAAAACGCGTCAATATATTATGTTATCAAAATCGTCCTCTTTCTATGTTCTTTCTACGTTCAATCACCTAGCTCCTTTTTAGGAGAAAAGTCATATTAAATAAAAGTCATTACTGTGCTTTGATATTATTTAAAGAAGAACACATATGTGTAAAATACATGAAAAAATGTTTACAAGGTATCCCAAAAAACTTGAAAGATTAAACACTGATAATAAAAAATACACTCCACAACCAATCCAAAGGATAGGAATATAGTGTAATATCAATATGATAATATAAATAGCACATTACTCAGGAATATTGTTTATTGTATTTTTGATTGGTTTGTTGAATGTAATTTCAATTATATTTATAAGTTTTTAATCTTCCGACAAGTTTTTTGGGGCACCCTGCACGCTTTGATTTTTAAAGAACATAAATAAAAAACTTTTATTGTAATTTCAATTTCAAATTTTAAGCATCTCAACCTGGTCGCAGATGCCTTAATGTCACCGCAGATATAAGTATGGTTTCTCAGACATCGTTTGACAAAAAATTGGAGCCGAGTAACGCCGCAAAAATTTAAGTCTTTTTGGGACACCCGGTATATATCTGGTAAAATAAAGTGGCATACCTTGCTCCATGAGTCTTGCCTTCGCACGAGTTCTCAATATCGTCTTTGAGTCTCATTTCTCCAGCAAAATAACTTCTCTTAATACGTGCGGCGGTTTTCTCGTTGTTGATGAGCCGGGAGTTATGGCTGCGCCAGTTCCTGGCGTCCGGACAGATCGAGATCGATGGTTAATGGTACGAATTGGTGCTCTTCCCAATACACCTGTTGTCATTGTACGTCTCTGTCCTCGGCCACGGTTGCATAAATATCCTAAATCTTGTTGAGATGTGCCGAAGAAAGTTGGCCTACTACTCATCGCCGTATCAGGAGGTGAAGGCCTAACAGTAGACCCAATCCCAACGCAAGTGACGCTGGCAACATTGCCAGATATTGTTGGTGATTCTGTGTTGTTTGATGGCAAGATTGTTGATAGCGTTGAATGAAATTCTGGATTTGATACCAACGAATTTGCAATCTCCTGTATTAAGCCTGGCGCACACTAGAGCTTTCTGCTTAGCAAAAAGTCATTCGTGGCAGCGTGCTAAGCAGAAAGCACAAGTGTGCGGCGAACGTTTTTGGAGTTTTCTGTCACTCGTGTCGTTTTTCACAAATATTCAACATGTTTGATATTTTCTGCCACGAATGACGTTCTCCTCTGTGTGTGCGCTGAACCAGAAGCAGCAAGCTTACAACAACTCAGCAAAACGCATGCGCATCAAGGAAATTAAAACACAAACAAAATGGCTGAAATAGCTGGAGATACTGCTGAGGAATGTGCACAAGAAGAAGAGGAAGTACTGCTTTTGCTTTTGCTGATGAGACAGCGTACTAGGCGTTTACGAGCTGCGAAGCGAAAGGCATGGTCAAGAAGCTGGATTATGAGAAGGGAAACAAGAGGATCGCATGCAAACTTAATTCGTGAATTAAACGCTGAAGATCCCGAACGATTTCGACAATATCATCGTTTAAGTAGAGAAGCATTGAATGAAATCTTGGCATTAGTTGGTCCAAGTATTTCCAAACAAGATACCCATTTGCGAAGTGCAATAAAGCCGTCTGAGCGTCTCTCAATAACTCTGCGGTTTCTTGCTACAGGTATGCAGTCAGTTTTGATTCCAGGAATTTTTTTCTTTTCAAAAATGATACTTGCCATGAGATGCCCCAATCTATCACAAAGGAACCTGGACACAGTTTGACCTATTTTTAGCAGTTTACCTGCTACAGTAGTGCTCTCTAGATCTTGTCAAAATATAATATAACTCATAATCTACGTACAAGTGGACATAAAAAACTCTTTAAAGACTTCGACATAAGTTCATATGAAGTGTAAAGTAAAGTGGACATGCTTGAATAAATTTTGAAATGTTTCAATTGCTTCATTTAATTCAGGTGAGACATTCAGAAGTCTATCATTTCAATTTCGGGTAGGAGAAAGAACAATTTCATCAATTGTGGAAGAAACTTGCAAAGCACTTTATATATCAACTAGCCGGGGGCGCTCGCGTTCGCTCGCTTCCCGGAGGGGGGCAAGTGGAAAAAACTTAATGTGGTTGGCGCACTTCGTGCGCTGCATTCGCTAACGCTCATGCCTCTTTGAACCCCACGTAGAATAGGTTAGCTCGCTGCGCTCGCCTGTGGTTGGCGCACTTCGTGCGCTGCATTCGCTAACGCTCATGCCTCTTTGAACCCCACGTACAATGGGTTAGCTCGCTGCGCTCGCATAATCCCTTATCAAAATTTGTTGATTAAAACTTTGGGCTTGTTTGCATTAGGCCTACCACGTGGGTCGGGCAAAAAGAGCCAATCAACTTGCAGCAAAAAGCGAAACACGTCACGTGAACAGCGAACGCTTTGTTCGAATTTGGAGTTCGCGACGCGAATTTGGAATTTTCGCCACCGTAAACTGTAGTTTTTTGTGATAGCACAATTAGCAGAATAATTAATGGAATAACTGAAAAATTCGGGAGAAAATCGAAAAACAAAATCCATTACTTTTGTCTACTCAGTAAACAGCGCTTTCCATGCAAATCGCAACGCCAAATACCCATAAACAGAAAAGTTTTTGTGATTACACGGTTCGCCGTTTAGGCCCATTGTTTTTGGGCGTTCGACCTATTGTTTCGGGTCGAATCCATTGTTTTTGGCAAGGAAAGTGCGTCGTCAAGTGACTCCGCAGAATATATATATTAGATGAAAGAACAATATTTAAAGGTTTGTAATCCCAAAAACACAACATTGATTATTCAACAATGTGTCAGACAGTAATGAAAAAAATAACCCCTTTGCTTTTCAGTCATGGCTGTCTTTTATTCTAGAGTTGTTGAATGTTTTTGTGCCTATCTGCTTGTGTGGCAGCACCTTGTGTATTTTGCAGTCCCCAGTTACCTTTTGGAGTGTTGGAGTTAGGATGCATAGAGTTGTTCTGTGTCACTGAATACTGCTCCTCAACATGAAATTGAGAATTGGTGCTTATAGGCTGATTCATGCCAGTCATGCTATACTGCATGCCATATGGCTGGAGAAACTGTTGCTGTGGTCGCATAGGCATATTCATAGTCTCGTATGAATATTCTTCAGCTAACAAGCCACTTTGTGCCTTGAATAAAATTTGATTAATTTTATGTTCAGCTAAGTGTTGAGTCCTAGTGTCAAGCTCAGACAATGTGTGTGTCACATAAAGACCAAATGACTCAACATGATTAGTAGCTGGTTTTTTTGTTTGTTGTGTCTTTGCCTTTCTTTCAGCTATGGAGTGTGCCAATCCTTGTATTAGCTTGAATTCCTCTTCAGCTTGCCTTTTTCTGTTTGGTTTTAACTTTAGAGGCTCTTTTGTTGACCTTGGTGTTTCTTCCACATCATTGTCAATTGATGCACTTGGTGTGTTTTCTGCACTTTCATTATCTTCTTCAAATCTTTCCTCCACACTCATATCCGATGTTGGTGTTGAACATGCATCCTGAAATTTAAAAACCTCATTACTATAAATTGTTTTTTAGACCCCTTCTTCATCAAATGAATGGCTTGAAGTTGCTGAAGATTTTGAGAAAAAATGGAATTATCCCTGCTGCATTGGAGCTATTGATGGGAAGCACATCGCCATTCAGCAGCCAAGTCACAGTGGATCAGCATTTTTCAACTACAAGCACTTTTTCAGTGTTTTATTTGTGGCCTTGGTGGATGCCAATTATAAATTTCTTTATGTAGATATTGGAGCAGCGGGGCGTGCAGGTGATGCTGGGGTCTATGGCGAATCAACATTGAAAAAAGCAATAGCGTCTAATTCACTCAATCTTCCTCTTCCAGTATGTCTTCAAGGTAACTTAGCATTTCCAATGAACTACCACATAGTTGGTGATGATGCATTTCCCATGTCAAGTAATCTGATGAAACCCTACCCTCATCGCAACTTGGAGAAAGAAAAACGTGTATTTAACTACAGATTATCACGTGCCAGAAGAGTGGTGGAGAATGCATTTGGAATCCTGGCTCACAGATGGAGAGTTTTCTTAACAACAATAAAAATGTGTCCAGATAAATTGACTTATGTCATTTTTGCTGCTTGTTGTCTGCACAACTACTTGGTAGAGAACAACAAATCAGCCTACACATCTGCTGCAGATGTAGAGGGTGCTGACCACACAATTTCTGAAGGAGTATGGAGAAATCACCAAAAACTTGTTGGTTTACAAAGCGGTCCTAATCGCAATGCACCCAGAAATGCTAAAGCTCAGCGTGAAATCCTTACTGATTACTTTAACAATCAAGGATCTGTCTCTTGGCAGGACAACATGATTGCACTTTAAATTAAGCAACTAATAGTTCACATATATAAATATATATCATATACTCACAGTATCAATGTTTGAAATAGAAGTCCTTGTTGCAACATGTGGAGCAAGAAATTGTAATTGTCTAGCAACCAGGCAGCCCGTTTGGTCAGGGATTTTCTGGCACTACCACTGGATCCAGGCTTTTTTGCTTTGGTATAGCTATTTCGCAATGTCTTCAATTTAGCTTTTTACCCAATCAACTGAAAAATAATTAGGTAGGCTACCTAGTAAAGTTTTGTTTTCAAATCCACACTGAAACCCAGTGAAGCAATTTGTTTTATAAGATCTGACAGCAGACAATTTTTGTTTAATTTACTTGAAAAAGAATATAACGAAGAAGGGGTTTCAGCACAGCAGTTAAAACATTCTTGTCTAGCCATTCAGGGGTCCCCTGTGCCCAGCACAGAAACCCATACCTTGCGAGAACAGCAAATGTATGTGCCTGAAACTGAAACGGAGCAATTCTAGAATACCGTACACACAGCATTTGAAGAACGACAAAACAATGGTAACTAACGTAAAAACAATAGGTAATCTATTGCTTTTACGTTAGTTACCATTGTTTTGTAAGGTTTAGGTTGTTTGAAACTTGTCTTACCTGATTTTTCCACTTTTTCTGCCATTTCTTCATATGATTTTTGTCTCAAATCCCTGTTTTTAAAATCTGGAGATGTGACATCGTAAAGGCATTGATAATCTGGCCATATATCAGCAATTTTGTCCTCTAAAATTACATCTGTCAATAATTCACTCTCCTCTGTTTGCCCCGCCATTTTGTTTGTGTTTTAATTTCCTTGATGCGCATGCGTTTTGCTGAGTTGTTGTAAGCTTGCTGCTTCTGGTTCAGCGCACACACAGAGGATAAAACCTAGCATTTGTATTTTCTTGCAGGCCAAGAAGGATGATTTTTGAGGGTGAATAATAAAACCCAGTTTAGTAAGCAACTGAAATGTTGCGACAACATTTTTGAGGCAATCATCATATGTATTTGCCTGTAAACAGAGATCATCAATATATTTCAATGTCAAATGGCCTGCCTTATGTAAGGAAGTCAAAGGGGCTTTTAAAATTTTTGTGAAAAGCCTTGGACAGCATGCCAGACCATTTGGAAATGCAGTATATTTTAGGAGTTTCCCATTGAGCTGGAAACGCAAGAATTTTCTATGCTTTTTTGATAGAGGCACACTATAATATGCATCCTTCAGGTCTAGTGAGGCCATAAAGCAATTATTGGACATTAAACTAATTATTGTATTCAGTGTGTCCATTTTGAAATGTCGGTATACAACCTGTTTATTGAATTGCTTTAAATTCAATATCATACGGTAACTGCCATCAGGTTTTGGCGTAAGAAAGATTGGCGAAATCATTTGCCCTTGTTTAGGCTTTGCAACTTCGAGAACATTTTTATGAAGTAGTGTTGTTACTTGGTTTTCAACAAGCATCAATTCATTTGTATTGAAAAAGTCTGCCTACAAGCTTTCGGGTTATAAATAGAAGCGGATTCTTGTTCAATCTCCGCCCCTGTCACACAAGATAGAATTTGAGGGTCGGAAGTAATTTGGCGCCATTCAGAATTAAAATTTGCTATTCGACCATTCGACCATTCGACCAATTTGCTATTTGCTATTAAAATTTGCTTGAAAGGACTCACATTGAGCAGACAAAAGTGAAATTAGGTAGGGTAAGCGGTCAACAAATTTACTTACATTTTGTGAGTCTTGTAGGGCATTTAATGCTTTTAAAATTTCTTTGTGTTGGGATTCCGTTGATTTTGTGGAGCAGACTGTTGTTGACTCTGAGGGGGTCTCTGGTAAAACCCTCTTTTGAAGCGAAATGGGGGGCGGTGCCGGCCTCGGAACAAAAAATAATTCCTACTTCCATTTTGAGATTGGTAAGGAGCAGCAAAGTTGGACCTTGTTCTGTTGCGGTTGTCATTTGGTCGCAAGCTATGAAAGGCCTTTTAAACTTTTGATGTTTCTTCTGCTTCCTTAAGCTCTTTTGTGAAATCTGACCCAAAAAGAAGTGCACTGTGTGCAATGTCACGCGATGTTAGCGTTTTATACTCCGGTTTTACGGCTGTTCTCAATGAGCTACGACGCAATGTCGAGAGATCAGCGGTTGCGTGACCAAGTAATGCTATACCATCAACAAGGCTAGTTAAAATATCTGATGGGTTTACCAGATTGTCATTATGGTCAGATTGCAGAAAGTAATTTGCTGCATTAACAGCAATACAGCCCACACGCTGAATAGTTTGCTGGACATTAGAAAGCCTTGCGTCTGTAGACTTTTTGTCAGCAAGTAAAAAGCCCCAAACTTCCTTATTAACTTTAATTTGCGGGTGCATTTCTTTGCAATTAATTGGGCGCATATATTTATCACAAAGAGCTTTGATTTTTTCCTGTGGAAGTTGCTTGCCCCATCGTTTGCTGACAATGTCAGCCAATTGCTGGTTGACAGCAGTGCCTGTTTTTTCCGTTGATTCAAGCTCATTGCTGAGTTGTTGGAGAAGTTCATCCGGCTCATACTCATCATTGGAGAAATCGTCCTCCGCATCCGCATGAACGCTAACACAGTCATCATCAATGTTGGAACACTGTGCTTTAGAGATAGTATGAGTAGAAATAGCAGGGCCTTTGCGTTTTTTGTCTAAACGTTCTGACCCTGTGGGTTGAGCATTCCCGGTGGGATTCATATGCCCGGTGGGCAAGCCATCAGTAGATATGTCTAACTGATTTTGTCCTGTGGACGAAGAGTTCCCTGAGGGCTGAAAAGGCATAGTTGGACCCTTAAACATTTCAAAAAACGATTTCATGGACGCAATATTTTCATTAATAGTCAAAAGGGTTTTCTGAAGGTGAACAGCCGGTTCGGTGTCCTCATTTCCATCCGACTCGATATATTCCTTTGAACCATCCATGATCTTAAAAAATTACACAAACCCAAATAAAGATAGAGAATTATAAATTGACTTACTTGATTGGCTTTATACAAAGGAAACACACAGATCTTATGGAAAACTAAAAATCTTACCACTGTGTTCTTCTACTTGAAAGGAATTTCTTTTAATTAGAACTGAAAATCGCAGAGAAAGGTTCTTTTCGTGTGGATAGTTTAACGCCAAACTCGCAATGGTTTGCTACGCCTGCGCGCTCGCTTCTCACGTGATCCATAAGTGACGTAGCTGATGACAGAGCAGAATCAACATTTACTTGTAACAGATAACATTGACGAGTCCAAGTCGGCGTTGTGCCAGGTGTTGGAATTCGTGCAAGCCAACTTTAAAGAGAATTATGGAGGTTTTCTCCATAATTCAGGTTCTTAACCTTTTCAGGTTCCAAATAAACTATTGCAACCTTGTGTTGAAATATTTTCGCTTGAAGAAAAAGCAGAGGAGAAGATTGATGGCAATGTGAAGCCTTGTAATTTGAAGAAGTAGAAGACAAACTCCCAGAAAATACTGGATTAGGCCTTGTAGGAGTAACACTTGGTGGCGAAAGTTGCAGAGCAGGGAAGCAGTGAAAAGTGAGTGGAAGGAGAACTTCAGAATTACAAGAGAAAGTTTTTACAAATTATGTGATCAGGTTAGACCATTGATCTTGTCAACTACCAACACAAGAATACCTTTGTTTGTTGAAACACAACTGGCATTGACATTGTACTATTTGTCCGATGGTGGGAGAATGCAGACTCTGAACTGTCTCACATATAGTAAATAAAGCTGCAAGAGCAATTGGCATTAGTCTTCTTCCAATTTACATCAAGGTACCAAAAACTGAAGACGCAGTCAATGATTTAGCTGCTAAATTTGTTGAGATTCATTGTTTTCCCCTATGTATAAGGTGCTCTGGATGGCACCCATATTCCAAATAAGAGACCGGTTGAAAACTCAACAGACTAAATGAATAGAAAAGGGTTCTATAGTTTAAATGTGCAGGGATGTGTTGATCATTGCTTCATGGATGTCAACATCAAATAGCCTGGTAATGTGCACAATGCAAGGGTATTTCTAAATTTCCAGTTGAATCAAATATATAGTGGTGGAACTATTCCAAATTGCAAGAGGAAAATTGTACCAAATGAAGATGCTCTACCCATTTGAATTCCTGGGGACCCTGCATATCCTCTACTACCATACTTGATGAAGGAATTTGCAAACGTGGAAGTACAGATATAGAGCAATTGTTTGGATACAGGGTTTCTTCTGCAAGAATGGCAGTAGAGTGTAGAAGGAAACAGTTGCCAGAAAGTATGAGAGAAAGTTTGAACATCCAGCAGTTTGAAGATTCAATGCCCTGTCATGCACAATAATGAGAGTGATGGGAAGAAGATCAGGACAATATTCATGAAATATTTTGAATGATATTCTTAGTTATCATATTTTTAATTTAATTCAGTTTTGGTAATCAATCAAAGACATAAATGATTCCTCTTCCGTTTGTAATTGCTTTTGAAAAGCTTGGTACTGTGGTTGCCTTTGATCTCTGCCAGGCTCCATCTGTTGTCTCTCTGGTGTCAAATTGTAAAGTTGATGGCTTCTCACACCTGAAAGGTAAGGCTGCTTTCCATAGCGTTGCACACTTTTTTGCTTCGGGGAACATCTCGTTCTCAGTCTCTTCCATTTTTTGAGAACATTTGCTCTTGAATTCAAGGTGATTTTTTCGTATAAAATCTTTTCGTATCCAGCACTACTGGAGCCATCATTTAAGTTTCTCCCCTGTTTTCTTTTTCTTGACTCCACTTGTGTCACCAGAGTTCTTGTTTACTTTCTTACTACCACCCTGATTACCACCCTGAAGCTTCTTGTTAGAATTAGCTGAGATGCCACTTGCAGCACTGCACACTTTACTTTAATCCTTGTGCCGTTGGAGATATTGTCCACTTGTGAATGTTTCCTCACAGTGTTCACACTTTTCACTCTCTCTTTTTCGGATACTGTAGTTGAACGCTTAACTTTCACCTGATTACCACTATGAGTGGTCACAAACTTCCGGAATTCAAAATGAGCTAATGTTAGTAGTATTTTCTTCATGTTTCTTTTCTAATACAAGTGCGCCTAGCCCAAAATACAACTGCCAGAACTTTCCAGTTCTGTATCACGTGATGTTTTGTGCCATGTGAAGCGAAAGCCATATCGAGGCTCTCGGGCCTAAGGAGTCTTCTTGCCTTTGTGTGGCCTACTTACTGTAAGTGTTTCAAGCACAGAATTGAAGCAAAGGAAACACAATGGCTGGTTATCACTTTTATGCTCAGACAACTTTGAGAGGTAACCATGCATATAAAGATATTGCTGTGACCTTAGGTAACGTTTTTATATGTGAACCAGAGCCAGGTAATGTGGTCGATAAATTTGCTGTGGTTGTAAAAATAGATGGAGAGAATATTGCAGGCCATCTTCCAATCAAGATAGCTTTAACGCTGCACAAGTTTTTGATTGATAGCGGGCAAGGAGAAGCAGAGGTCATAGGCTGCAGGTTCAACGAGGGAGCTGGCAAAGGCCTTGAAATTCCAATAGACATAAAATATATTGGACCACGTTTGTACGTCAAAAGCTTGAGAAAAAAGTTGGTGAAAATTATTAGTAAAAAAGTGGTAACTTCCATTGCTCCAGACAGAAAGACAAACTGAAACTGAAAGATTTGCTGAGAGATTATTTTCCAATCCTGTCTTTCAATTACATCAAGTTCTGTCAGTGTGCCATATTGAATTTGTGCATCAATTGTCCATTTTTGCGAAAACTTTTAGGCAGGGAATTTCGTACAACCATCTAGCAACCTGCCTAACCGACGTTTTTAGAGTTTGAATCCACTAATTGAAGGTCACTGGTTATTTTGAGCCCTGGGACCATTCTTGTAAATGACCGGAAGTGGCATTTCCGGGAGTGAAAAAAATGCATGGTCAGCAAAAAGTAAAAATGCTAATTTTTCAAATCTGATTACACCATCGGAAAGAGCATTTGATACTGAGTAAAAAATACTAAGAGACTAACATTATCTTACTTATAAATAAAAAGTTATGGCTCCTGAAACAGGCGAAGGACGTTGACAGCCCTAAAACTGATTTCTTTCTTTCGGACTGCTACTCGGCCGAAAAATATAATATAAGTGATACTTACCAATTCATTTCCAGCTTTCTGATACCATTCACAAATATAAAAGTAGTCACTCACTTTGCGATGGGTTAAAAACACCATTCAAAACGAAAGAAACTTTGATAGGCTATGAGGTCCGTAATCGAAAACAGACATGAGAACAATAAATAGTTGTATATACACCAAAAATATTTCACAATTCAGATTCAAGGCACCCATTCTTCAAAAGAATCTTCAGAGGAGGTGAAGTCAGACACTTCCCATTCACTTTCTTCGCCCAATGATTCGTTATGAGAATCACCAGTAGTTTCAATATCAGCCTCGCTATCATTATCATAAGTCGACACGGGTGACACGGGTGGGTTTTTCGTTTGATTGTTCTTTTCCGATTTTCAGCCTTTACGTATCTTTTTTCGAGCAGGTTCTTCACCTTCATCGCTTAACTCGGCATCAGCGTCAGGATGGGCTTTTATCCTTCTTGTATTTTTCCTTATTATCGACGGTGGAAACTGGCGTCCTTTAAACCATACTGGCAGCACAATGGTTTGACCTTCATCCCAACGCCATCCGTTTTCATCAGCAGGAATATCTTCAATGGTGACTTTGCAACAGTGAATCCAAGTGAACACTTGATAATGAACTCTTTTTATTGCTTCACGAACACTATCTGGATCTGGTGGAAGGGATAGTGAGGACTTACACTTCATATTTCTGTAAATATTTATGCGCGTTTGAACATATGTTTCTTCCCCTGCACTGTTGTAGACGATCTTGCGAATGAATTCTTTGACTTCCTCAATGCTCTGGTCATCAAGATTACGATCTTGCCCTAGAGGTTTTAACATTTGAACAGCTATCGGCTGAGCAGATAATCTTTTCATGGCTTTTATTTTACTAATCTTATAAAAATATGATGTAGTACCGCACCTAGTGAGTGCATGAAAAGCTGATAAAACGAGACACACTTCATCTCCAAGGTAATCGCAAATGCTACTGATTTCTACGTAACGTCTCCCTTAAAGCAACTTTGACTATCATTACATTGCATTTCATCTCATTTCTTTGAAATTACAAAAAATGATATCCTCATGTAAATGCGTGTTTTTATTTGTATGCATGGGTCTATATAAGGAATCTGCATCATTACAATAATGAAAATGGCACAATGTCGGAGGGCAATGCATGCATTTATTAAACAGCTTTTTCGTCTTAAATTTCTTATAAAAACAATGCATTTACCTCATAAATAAAGATGGGTAAGCGCAAGAGACAGAGTAGAAAGAAACAGCGTACTAAGAGAATTAGGGGTAAAGGTCTTTTTAAAAACATACAAAATTGGATTGTGAAAACAGCTATTGCAGCAACACCACTACCAGGATTACAGCGAGAGCTGAAACCAACAATGTGGAAAAAGGGTTGGAAAAAACCAGAACCCCTACAGTTCATCCCTAGAGAATTTTGGAGAGCTGCCGGAGTACCGAAAAAACAGCGCGATAAATGGGCATATGCAGATGAAGAATTTAAGAAATAGATTATAAAAGAAGGAAGAACGTCACAATTTAATAGCTATTATATAATCATGGCTAGTATAGCAGCAAGTGTTGTAGCATCAATGCTGATAGACGATATGTTGAAGGATGATGGTGCAGTTGAAGCGACTAAACTAATGACGGGTCAAGGAAAGTATAAAAGGAATAGAATACGAAAACGTGAAAGGAGAGGAGAGAGGAAATCAACAAACATGGGTTCCGCAATAGCACGTGTAGCAGCTAGGCAAGCTATTAAACAAGCTGTAAGACAGGGTGGAAGGGCGATAGCAAAACGAGTTAGTAAACAAGCTGTTAAGAAGATAGCATTGAGAGGTGCTAAGAAAGCTGCAAAAGGTGGAGCAATCGTTGCAGCTGGATATGGTTTAGACACAGCTATGAGGAAAATGCAAGGCGGCCGAAAGCGGAGGATGCGAAGGAAGCTGGTTCGAAAGAAGCCTATGAAAGGTAGACGAAGTGGGACTAGATCTATAAAAATAGCAAGAGTAAGAACCTAACATTTTTAAATGAACAAAATTGAAAGAAATAGATCAACAAATCTCAGAGAAAAAGCTCATTTCCAATAAGAAGTTCGTGGAGATAGGAGCTCGAGAATAATTCATAATGAATCGAGTATACAGAATTAATGTTGATGAAGTAGAAAGAAAGATGTTACATTCTATTTTAAAGTCAGAAGGTGAAGTTGAATGTATAAACATGACAAATTTAGAGGATGCTTATGTATATCTAAGAACGATAAGAGAGGTTGTGCTTGATAGAAATTACATTACTCGATTTACAATCGACACTGACATGGTAAAAGAAACACATTAATTTATTTTACCTGAATATCATGGTAAATTTGCAAATAGTGTAAGATGTGCACGCATGAGTGAAACAGAGATAATAGAATATTGTAAACCTGATCAGAGAGAAATTTTATTAAACCACTTAATAAAGAGGCAGCATTACTATAATGCAATAGAATATACAGCATTGTTATTATGGATTCATCCTTTTCCTGATGGAAATGGAAGGTTGGCGAAGTTGCTGTATTATTGTTTAACTGGAGATTTAATAGAGTGGAATCAGGATAAATTTTTAAGTGATATGATTAAAGTTCAAGCAGAAATTGTAGAAGAATTTACCTCAAACACTTTCGAAAGAACGTTCTAGAACATTCGAACTTTGAATGCTAACACCACCTTTCAATAATGACTAGAAATTTCGAAAGAAGGTTCTGGAACATTAAAACGATGATGTAATCGAGAAAATTAGCAGGAGGTGGTGTGAAAAGAAAGCGTAAAAAGCGATTACGAAGTGGTGGAAAGAAAAAAACATAAGCAGAAAGCTTCATATAGAAAGCTTCCAGAAGTTTCCAGAAGCTATCAGCCAATCAGATCACAGGGATTCTTCAGAAGTTTCCAGAAGTTTCCAGGAGCAGAAATCTCTGCAATCTGATTGGTTGATTTTTGTACATAAACAATCGTCTGAAGCTAAATCAAATCAGTCGTGCGGAGCTGTTGAAGAGTGCAGAGGTTAAAAAATCACTAAAGAATCGCTGAAGAAATCATGGCAGGAATTTACGAAGTTAGAAATGAAGAGGGCCTAATCAAGACATCATTTGCTGTTCAAGCTGCCTCTAACAAATGGGTGTTGGTGGTGAAAGATATGATTAAAGGTGCACTAGCTGTAAAATCAATGGCTATTTCTCATGCAGCACTGGCTCGTCTCTTGGAAATAGTTGATAGCAACATAAATCTCGATGAGATAAATCATAAATTACAATTTCAAGGAGAAGATGTTACAAATCTGTTTGAGAAGAACGGCGTCATCATTGAAACGAAGCGATATGGGGGAACGTATACTCAATTTCTAACCCTATACACTGAAGTTTTGAGCAAAGAAGAAGCACACGAAGATAAGGTTGAAATCTATCTGCAGAAAAATGGTGATTTTCCCATAAAGTTATGTCTGGGAATACGAAGATGGAAGAATGACAAACCAACTAAAACTGGAACAAATCTAAAAGAAGAAATGTTGGAAGCATTGCATGGAAAGCTTGCTGATCTGAAAATGCCAGCACCGTCATCCCGCAAAAGGCCTCTATGATTGATTTATACCATCATCTTCTGGAAGTGCCGAATCTGATGCGAAGAAAAAAAAGAAAGAAAATATCACAGCTCAAAAAAAGAAAGAACATGTTGATGATTCCTCAGTAGCAAAGATACTTAAAGCAGCATCAGGAAATGATGATGAAATGCTGCAAAAAGCATATGCTGAACTCCAAGAAGAAGAAGATGCTGATGTACGAGTACAAGAAGCATATGCTAAAATTCTCTTGAAACGCATTTTCAAAAAAGCAAAAGAATACTGTGAAAAATGCTGAACTACAGAGATTTACTCTACATCAATTGACGCTACTGACCACAAGCAAGATTGTATGGTTCACAATGCTTTCAGATTTTTATCGTTTCACATCGGTTATGTCAACGCCGATATGCTGGCTGAGGGGAAAGAATCGTTCAAAAAATCAATGTTTGATGAGTTGAAGAATGGACGTCTAACTCAAACAATCAAATCCAATGTCGGAAATCTGTATGATGAATTATCACATACAAACCTCTCTACATCCGTATATTTGCTACAGATATTGAACAGGATTATAAACAATTTAGTCACACCATTTGTTTAAGTTTTATGAACATTATTTGTGTTAAAAATAGTTGTTAGTTATTTGTTCTAGAAATTGTTATAAATAGAAGTTAGGTATTGTTATAAGAAGTTAGTTATTGTTGTAAAGAGACGTTGTAAATTTGTTATAAATATGAGTTATGACTTCAGATTTAAAGCACCTTTTTCTCTGATTTTATCTGGAGTAAGCGGAAGCGGCAAAACTACTTGGGTAGAAAATCTATTTAAAAATCATAATAATATAATCGATGATGGCAGGCAATATCCCAATCTCATGTGGATCTCAGGGACGAACCAGCCAGAGCTATTTGAGCGTATTAAAAAAAGTTTTGTTGGGAATTGTAGATTTATTACTGAATTACCTGAAAACTTGTACGAAGAAATCGAGAGGTCAGACAAAAGATTAACTATTGTTGTTGATGATCTAATGCATGAAATTGCAAACTTCAAGGATTTGGGAAAATTGTTCACAAAAGGAAGATCTCATCTCAACATTACTGTTATTGTTGTGGCATATATCTCCCCAGATATTTTCTGTTCAAAAAGCACGATCAATTTCCAGCCACATCATATTCGTATATTATAATCAAAAGCGAAAACTTTAGTTACAGAAAACTGTCTGTACTCTTCAACACCAACAACTTAACTTGTCTCACAACGATCATATCAAGTTACCAAATAAATTAAATTAACGGGGGGTAAACCCGGGAGCCCTCACACTCTCCCCCCTCTGAAATAAATGTCTCCTGACATTTTGGAAAGTCCGATTAATCTACATCGTTCATATAACTCATCTTCTCTTCAATTTCGAAACCCTGCTCCACTGACAATATCATCCATTGACCAGCGGTGGTAACGTAACAAGCTGCGCAGCATCATTCAAATTTCTAGTGTTCAAAGCATTCATCGACATTTATCAGATTGTTCTTGAATAAAAGTATCCGGTGGCGATATGGCACCAGTGGTGATTTTTGTCTTTATATATTTATTTATTTTTTTGTTATTTTATTTATTTTTTTTTATAATAAAAAAAAAGTATATGTCAAATGTGTCAACAACGAGCAACGTAAATTTCAGCGTATAATAGTTGTAGAATAATGCGTAAATCGCGGTCCATTCCGCTAAAATGTCAGTTGAGCGACTAATATACAGGCGGTACATATCCGTGTGGCACAAACGCGTTAAATTGTGGACTGAAGTACGGAGGAAAATTCATCGGAATGTGATACGCTGTATGGGGTGGAGTAATTTGCGGTATTATTGGTTGAATTCGTGCTCTTATATCTGCGGGCTGGCCTAATCCATAATACGAAAACATCACAGGTGGGTTGCGTATTCTTTTAGGTCGTTGGTTAACATTCAGTTGAATCGGCTCGTTCGAAGGGGCCATTGGGGTATTAGTTGTTACATTGTGAGGCTCTTCATTACCTTGTGGTTCCTCTATCTCATTGTCTGAAGGTAATCCTGATTCTCCATTCTCGGCCGCTTCTGTAGGTATGTGTTGCATATGTCGCGTGACTTCGGAGAGCTGGTTTGGGTCAAATCCATATTCATCTGCTGGGCCCTCCTCGTCTGACTCAATCACATGATTTGGTTGACGCTGATTGCGAGAAGACGCTGGCCGACGGTGATGAGGTTCTGGAGGATTCTCTGGCGTCGCTTCATACAGTAGAAATGGGCAAGGCAGCATCAAATTGCGATGAAGCATTCGCTTCCTCCCCGTGCCTTGTGCAAGTGCAACTTCATAAACTGCGTTATGGGGATCTGGTCTCCGAAGAACAACATACACCTGATCTTCCCAAAAGGATCGTAATTTTCCCGGTCCTCCTCTTTCTAATAGACGTTTTACTAACACACGATCACCCGGTTTCAGCTCGGTGGCAAAAGCTCTTTCATTGTAGCGTTCTCTTCCCTTCTGCATACTTTGTCCCGATTTCTCAGCTGCGATCTTGTAGGCCTCTTCCATGGCTTGCCTCCAATCCTTCAAGTATTGCGGGTATCTCTTACACACGGCGCTTTTTGTGCTGCTAAAGATAATATCAATTGGCAACCTTGGCTTTCTCCCGAATAGCAATTCGTAAGGCGAGAACCCGGTAGAGTCATTTCGAGTACAATTGTACGCAAATATCAACTTATTGACGTGATCTTTCCAACGAGACTTTTGTGAATCCGAGAGGCAACGTAGCATGGAGAGCAAAGTTTGATTAAACCGTTCACACTGTGCGTTGCCCATAGGATGGTATGGTGTTGTCCGTGAACTTTAATGTTGGTTAGTTGTTCTAATTTGTGGAACAAATCGTTCTCAAACTCCGTGCCCTGATCATGATGTATCCTTTGTGGGTATCCAAACCTCTGTATAAAATCGTTGAAAAGCTTCTCAGCGGCAGTCTTAGCTGATTTATTCGTAGTTGCATAACCTTGTGCAAAACGGGTAAAGTGGTCAACTATGACCAAGATATATTCATATCCCCCTGCGCTTTTCTCCAAGTGGACAAAATCAATGCTAACAAGCTCAAACGGTGCACTTGTTTTTATACTTTGAGCTGGAGCACGTTGATTGATGGTGGGCTTTTTACGCTGTAAACATTCGCAGACTTTAGTAACATAGTGTTCTATGTCCCTGGCCATGTGTGGCCAATAAAATCTTTCCCTTGCTAACTCTATGACCCTGTTTGCTCCAACATGACCCATTTCTTTGTGAAGGTGTCGTAGCACTAGTCGATGATATTTTTGTGGCAGTACTAACTGTTCTCTGTCACTGGTTTTTCTGTAGAGAATACCGTCTTGCTCTATTTTAAACTTAGACCATTCATGCATCGCGGTACGTACTGCTGCCTTTTCTAGATGCAATTGTTCTTGTGTAGGCTTCCCATTTTCTTGGAAGTAAATCAATCGGCTGATAACTGCATCCTCCATCTGCGCTTTCCTGATGAAATCTGTTTTCATTGGCCAATATTTCCTGGTCGTCGGATGTGCGAAAAATGCATCAATGGTTTCTTTATTTATTGTCAATGATGTAATCCATGCTGAACGGTGAGTGTTCTGTGCGAAGTTAGCATTGATTGAGGCTTTGATATCACCCGAAGAAATCTCTTCTGTATATTTAGACATAAAGGTGTTGATATCAGTAGGCATCCGAGACAAGAAATCTGCATCTTTGTTGGCTTTTCCAGGTCTGTACTTTATGGAAAAGTTGAAATCAGCAAGCGAAGCGACCCATCTATGTCCTGTAGCTGTTAATTTTGCCGTTGACATGACATACGTTAGGGGGTTGTTGTCTGTATACACTGTGAAGCTTGGACCATAGGCCAGATAATCACGAAATTGTTCTGTGATGGCCTACTTCAGAGCAAGGAATTCGAGTTTTCCGCTGTGGAGGTAGTAATTTCGCTCCGCTGGTGTCAATGTTCTAGATGCGTAACCTATAACACGCATAATTCCATCTTGCCTCTGGTATAGGACAGCACCTAAACCTTCTTGAGACGCATCAGTGTGCAGAACGAAAGGTTTCTCAAACTCAGGGTATGCCATCACGGGTGGATTAATCAATGAATCAATCAATGTATTTAGCGATTGTTTATGAGATTCTGTCCACTTCACCGGCTCACGTGCTGGCAATTGAGAGAATTTCGACTTTGTTGTGCACTTCTGATTTTGGGTATCAGTTGTAGTATGGTTTCCTTTCAATAAATCATAGATCGGCTTCGCTGTCCTTGAAAAATTTGCAATGTACCTGCGATAGTACCCTAAAAGTCCGATGAGGTGCCGAACATCGCCGACTGTCTTTGGGATCCATTGTTTAAGGTTTCTGACAGCTTCTGTGCCTTTAGGATCTGGTTTGTACCCTCTTGAGGAAACTATACGTCCCAGATAGTTCACTTCCTTCTGGAAAAAATGGCATTTCCGCGCCTTGAGCTTTACTCCACTTTCTCTCAGTTTCCGCACGACCCTTCCTACATGTTCTACATGTTCATCAAATGTTTGAGAGTAGACGATCGCATCGTCCAAGTATGGTACACAGAACTTATCACGATAGTCAGTTAACACAGTCTCCATGTACCTCTGAAACTCACTGGGGGCATTTTTCAACCCAAATGGAATCCTTTGCCATTCAAACAAGCCCCAAGGGGTTACAAATGCTGTCAGATGTCTACTATCTGGATGCATAAATCTCTGATGATAGGCTTTACCTTGATCTAAGGTGGAAAACCATTGTTGTCCAGCAAAGCCATCTAACGTGTCTTGTATCCGTGGGATGGGATGTCGATCTGTGATTGTCTTGCTGTTTAATTGTCGGTAGTCTACACAGAGCCTCATAGTTCCATCTTTCTTCTGCACCACTACACAAGGGCTGCTGTAGGAAGATCTTGATCTCTGAATAAATCCTTTGTTCAGTAAATCTTCAACATACTCTTTCAGCTCGCCAATTAATGGACGTGGAACACCCAAGTACGTTTTAGCCACTGGCGTGTTATCAGTTAGCTCTATTTTCATCTGAAGGTTGTGCGCACAGCCAATTTCATTGTCGTCTTTGCAAAATGAACCACGTTCTTTCATGAGCATTTCATGAACTTTCTGTTTTTGTTCAGCTGTGAGATGGTCGTTCAAAACCACTTCGGGCACAAAGACATTGCTGAGATGTAGTGGTTCAGCTTCCTGAGTAGCGGTATTCACTTTAACTTCGCTTTCGGGTTTGGAGTCAACTGTCGGTTCTTTGAGAGTCACATCAATAGGAGTTACTGATCTCACCAACTGTAACGTGCCAATGACAGTACGACCCTTCAAAACGATATTATGTGCACTAGTATTTGAGACGATGAGATTTACTCTCACATTATTTCCTCCTTTCAAGTAAATTAGGGTCTCGTCAATTTCAATACCATTTGGCAGCGACTGAAAGACGTCATTCTCAAACATAACAGGAGTGTCCTTGTCTACATGTCCCGAGTTAATGCGAAATGACAACTTCTTTGTTTCCTGGGCGGGAATGGTAATGTCTCTTTTCAATGTTTTTACAGCTGATAAATAAGGGTCATTTTGCATTTGAATACAGTTAATGATAGCACTTACATTTCCAGCAATCTTCCGAGGTAAACTGTTTTTTAATAACAAGGTTATCTCATCAGCCCCCAAGCTGCCGTCATATTTACCCACTAGTTCCTCCAGTACATTGTAGCCTATGATTGGGTTATCGATGTTGGATTCAGTAACCAGCATAGGTAGGTCGATAACTCTGGTACCAGTTGAATTGTCCTTGAGTTCACACTTAACATTAATCCAGCCCAAGTAAGGCAGAGTTGTTCCATTTGATATTTTCAGTTCAAGATTTGCACCAGGATCAAGAAGATCTTCAATCTTATTTACAGTTGTTCCTTTCAGCTGACTTTTCACCTGTTGCAAACTAATAGTCGACACTTGAGCTCCGGTGTCCAATAATGCAGGGGTTTCTACCCCATTGAGTTTACAAAAGATGATACATTTATTTCCAATTAGTTTCGCAACTTTTGCCTTTTCCCTCGGTGTTATATATGTGGCGTAGACATCTGAGTTGTCAGCATCCCTCTCAGTTCCACAAAAACTACAGCACTGGGACTTGTATTCTCCTTGTTCGGCTACTGTCCGTCCCGTGACAGCAGCCGAGGGGGGTTTTCCGAATTCTTACAATTTTACAAAAGGTGTCCATCATCCCCACACTTCCAGCAGTGACGACATGATTCTGCATTTCCTTCAGCCTGACACTTTTCACAACCTCTACGCCTCTTTCTCGAAGCTTCAAAGGGCCTCCTGCCCTGTGTTTCTCCTTGGTTCTGTCGCTTCTTTACGTCTCCTCTAAGTGTAACCATTTCTCCTCTCAGTGCTCTGACCTCTGCAACAAGCTCTTTGATCGAAAATGCCTCATCATTCCTTTTGTCATCAATCTTAGTATCCGTGGTTGACTGGACTTGGGCCACTTTGGCCTTTCCCCTTTGGCCCAAACCTAACTTTAAATTACGCTCCGATTCTTCAGTGACAGTGATATTAAGCTCATTAATATGCTCAGCATCAGTAACGCCTGGCTTTTGAAGGTGAGGGCGCATTCTCGTCCTCAACATGTTGCTTATTAATCCTGTTTCTACAGCATGCAGGAACATGGACTGACACTGCACAGGCTCATACCTGACTTTTGTGTTACCTGCTTTCGAAGCGAAAATTACCTTCTCTCTCAGATTCATTGCACGAAGAAGAAAATTCTGTGGTTCTTCAGTTGAATTTTGTACCAAATTGGTGAGGCTTGTATAAAGCTCGCTTGCGTTCTTTTCTTGAAAATGGGCACGCAGAATCTTCTTTATTGTTTCTAAGCCTGATTCCCTCATGGCCTCGATATAATCTTTTAAAGGAAGGCTCGCTGAAACACACCTGATAATTCCATCTATCACTTCTTTCTCCTCGTAGCCTTTCTTTAATCCTTCCTCGATCTGCCTGTTTAAACTCATGAGCGACAAATTGTCTTTCTGCCCCTGTGGCCCTAAGCCTCCCACGATCCGAAATTCACGTCTGAACATCGACTTTAAACTTGCTATGTTAGAGCCGTCCGAACTAATCCCCGTCTCATTTCTGGCGGCTCTGAGCCTCTCCTTGGCGGCTTCTAGCTCTCTCTGTTGCTTCTCTTTCAACACAGCAATATTGGCCTCCAATTCTTTAATTTTCTCTTGTTCCCCACTATTTCCTTGTCCCATTTGCGAAACCACAGCGATACAATCATGTAGAAAGGATTCCCTTTCCTCTTCTTTAAATTCCGAGATTAATTTTTCAAATTTTGAAATCAAGACCGTCGTCAATCCTAACCGTGTCTCATTTTCAAATTCGGCCTCAGGAATTTAAAAATGAACACAAAGTTCGCACAGTTTATCTTGTGTAAGGGGCACAATAAATCCAGCTAATTTGATCTGAAGCTCCTCTACTTCACTTGTCGCTGACATTTTAATTCTAAAGTTTGTTCCGATAATAAACGCCGAAGAAATTGTCAACCAGAACCAGAGTGCAAAATTGAATAGATTAGAAACAAAATCAGGAAGTCAATCGAACAACCGACTTCAGAATACTCAGGTATAGTATACATTGACACAGAATAATTCACGAATAGAATCTCAAACCTGTCACCTCGTGGTCACCAAATTTGTGGCATATATCTCCCCAGATATTTTCTGTTCAAAAAGCGCGATCAATTTCCAGCCACATCATATTCGTATATTATAATCAAAAGCGAAAACTTTAGTTACAGAAAACTGTCTGTACTCTTCAACACCAACAACTCTAACTTAACTTGTCTTCACAACGATCATATCAAGTTACCAAATAAATTAAATTAACGGGGGGTAAACCCGGGAGCCCTCACATTGTTATGATGCAAAATCCTTTCCCAAGAGGAACGGAAATGAGAAATTTGGCTCTCAATACTCAATATCAAGATCTTTTCAAAAATCCTAGAGATAGAAGTCAAATTAGATTTGTCGCACAACAAATTATGCCTGCATCTCCTAAAACATTTCTTGACATTTATGATGATGCAACAGCAAGAATGTATGGATATCTACTCTGTGATTCCCCCCAATCAATGAATGAAGATATGAGATTTCGAACAAATATTTTCCCTCATGAAGCTCCCATGGCAGTGTACAAGTCTAAAAAAGGTTGTAAGTAGCCATCTATATGTTTATGAAAACAGCAAAAAAAACTTCTTTCGAAAAGATAATCTTACAACCTAGCGAATCATTTCCAACTGTTGATGAACCGGTGAAGAAAAAGCCCAAAAAGATCATAAATAAAGGAAGAAAGCCTAAAAAGCGTCTATCAGGTGGTAAAAGGAAAAGAACATACAGACGACGGAAGAAGAACTCTATAAATGATAAATTGTTAGAAATATTAATTGATTTGTTATGAATCTAGAAAAGTTATATTCTAATCCTTCTGTTCCGGGTTCTCTTGGAGGTTTAGATAAAGCATATAGGGAATTTAAAAAAGTAATTCCTAATCTAACAAGAAAAGATGTTAAAGAGTGGAGTAAAACTAGTCTTGCATATTCATTGCACAGACCAAGTAGGAAGAACTTTAAACGTGAGCGGATACTAACTAATAAAATTGATTATTTATGGGAATGCAATCTTGTTGATATGGCATATTTGAAAAAAGAAAACAACAACATTACATTTCTATTATGCTGTATTGATACTTTTAGCAAGTATGCTTGGGTAACGCCTCTGAAAAGAAAAACAGCAAAAGAAATTGTCGATGCTTTTAAAGAAGTTTTATTGGAAAGAAAGCCCAAAAAGGTACGATCTGATAAAGGTACTGAGTTTTTAAACAAAGAATTTCAAGCTTTGCTGAAGAAAAACGATATCGATTTTTACCCTGCAAATAATGATGTAAAGGCAGCAATTGTGGAAAGATTCAATAGAACACTTAAAGGAAGAATGTATAGATACTTCACAGCTAAAAATACATTAAGATATATTGATAATCTACAAGATTTTGTTGATTCTTACAACAATACCTATCATAGATCTATTGGTATGAGACCTTCTGAAGTTAATCCAAACAATGTGAGCACTGTCCGAAAAAAGCTGTTCAAAAAAGAAACTAAAAAAAATAAAAAGATCTTTAAAATTGGAGATTATGTAAAACTAAGTTTGAAGAAGAGAATGTTTAAGAAAGGTTATTTACAAAATTATACTGAAGAAATATTCAAGATTAGCAAAGTATTTAAAGAAAGATATCCAGTAATGTATAAAATTGAAGATCTCCAAGATGAAGAGATAGATGATCGCTTCTATAAAGAGGAGCTACAACATGTGTATCTTCCAAAAACCTTCGTCGTCGAGCAAGTGTTGGAAACTAAGAAAAAAAGAGGTAAAAACTTCTATTTAATCAGGTGGAGATGTTATCCTCCCCAGTTTGATGAGTGGGTAGCTGAAAGTCAATTAGAGACAATATGATTGGTGAAGAATTTGACTTGGTGCTTCCTTCGGGATTTGTTACTGATAGATTAAAACTAGTAGATTTCAATTTACCTCACGTTTTTCAATTAAACAATAACAGAAAATGGGAAATGGCATTACTACAAATGACGCGGCCAGATAGAGGAGAAAAATCATTACATGATCAATACTGGTTTTCAATTTCCAACGAGTATGTGACTATTACCGATGAAGATGGAAAATTGATTTCTTGGGGTACAGATGGTTTTTTCTATGAAAAAATCCGTCTTGATAAAGAAATTATCGAAACCCGTGATAATACTCTGATGTATTATGAATTCAAAAGACTTTTCAATGATAGAGTCTTGGATTTCCCTGAATTTGGATACATATTTAAAAACATGTTATCAGTATCATTAATTGATGGAAAGATACAGTTTGAAATGAAAGATGATTTGAAAACATTAGGCTTTGCAACTCATGGAGGTAAAAGACGGAGATATACTAGTGCACTTTTAATAACATTTTCAAGACCTTTGGCACATTTTCTTGGTTTAGAAGATCTGGTCACCCACACTTTACCAAATGGCTCAATAGTCAAATACTTTCACTATAAGACTTCTGATAGTATACAATCCAGTCAACCATGAAACTGATTGTTTGTAAAAGGAAGGCAGATGGTGACTCGCTGACTGGAGGAAAGATAAACTGCTTAAGCAGAATAAAGGACAATGTTCATCTAAATGAACATACTTCTATAAATGTAGAATGTGATCTATTGGAAAGCAACTATCTTGGAGGTGTTAACAAGCGAAGAGTTTTGAGAAAACTAGCATTTTACGATACAGATCTCGATACATATGTTAGATATTACGCTCCAAAGAATAAAATTTACACACCACTGGAGAGGCTGCAGTTTCAACAAATTCCAATAATATTGGTAGATGATGATGGGAATCCTATAAAATTAACATCTCTCTATTCCGCAAAGCAGTATATTGGAGAAACATCACTGACCGTTCGAATTAGACCAGTAATATGAATGTGACACGTAGTGTAGTATGATTGTTTGTACATTAAATAAAAAAGAAAAAGATGAGAGTGAAAAAGTCTTTGCTGTTTGTTGTGATTTCATTATAAGTAAGGATGCTGTTCCTCTATTGGGGCTAGTTATTGACGATTCAAAATCAATTTACAGATCAACGATAAATCCAGCAACGTATAGAGTAACAAGATGTAACATAAAATCATTCGATATTAAAATTATCAACTGGGAAACTCTGGAAGATATATCAGATAAATTTGAAGAAAATTGTCAAATTGATTTATCATTCGTTAAAGATGATTAATGATTTTTACCTCACATGTCCTACTGATTCTGATGGAAAAATAAAACTTGAAGAACAATTACATTTACACTAGGGGTCTTCACTCGCTTCGCTCGTTCCCCCAGCCCGTCAAGTAAAAAAAGCTTAATCTGGTTGGCGTGCTTTGCGCGCTGCATTCGCTCCCGCTCATGCCCATACATACATACATACATACATACATACATACATACATACATACATACCTACATACATACATACATACATACATACATACATACATACATACATGAGCCGGGTTCGGTCGCTTCGCTCCCTCCCCGGAGCCCGTCAAGTAAACAATGCTTAATCTGGTTGGCGCGCTTCGCGCGCTGCATTCACTACCGCTCATGCCCATACATACATACATACCCTACAATACATACCCTACAATACATACCCTACAATACATACCCTACAATACATACCCTACAATACATACAATACAATACATACCCTACAATACATACCCTACAATACAAACCCTACAATACATACCCTACAATACATACCCTACAATACATACCCTACAATAGATACCCTACAATACATACCCTACAATACATACAATACAATACATACCCTACTATACATACCCTACTATACATACCCTACAATACATACCCTACAATACATACTCTACAATATATACCCTACAATACATACCCTACAATACATACAATACAATACCTACCCTACAATACATACCCTACAATATATACCCTACAATACATACCCTACAATACATACCCTACAATACATACCCTACAATACATACCCTACAATACATACCCTACTATACATACCCTACTATGCATACCCTACTATAAATACCCTACCATACTATACATACCTTACTATACATACTACGACGTAACATTTCTAAAGAAAGTAAAGGTGGGAAGTCAAATCTTCCCCCCTAGCAAGCTACAGCCCCGCGCCCACGCTGCTCCCTGAAAGCCGTTTCCGAAAGTTGATAATTTCAGTGTGAAGTTTGGAAAAAAATAGTTACTTTCAAAAACCTAACCCATCCTGAAAATTTTAAACTCAATCTGTAATAAAAAATATATCAAACTGTAGCTAAGGAAACAGCGAACACGTTGCAAATAGTCTCATCTCTTAACTAAATAATACTGAATTCTTAGAGACCATTTAATGGAAGTGGTTTGAATGAAATTTCGGAGCCGTGCAAAAAGCAAAACCTCTGAACACACTTTAGCAAGTAAAAATAGTATTTACCGTGGCAAATAGTGACCCAGTTGAACTGAAAAAACACCAACATGAAGGTAATATGTTGGGGAACAATTATCGAAAGTGTTTGGGTAAAAAATAATCAATTGTGGCAGGCTAAAATTGACTTTTTGCAAATGCAAAAACAATGCGTGTTGCGTGAAAAATTGCTCCTTCCCGAGTGAAAAGCAACTTTGTTGGAAATCGTAAAAAAACAACAAAAAAACAAAAAAAACAACACATTATTTTAGTTGTGTTATTAGACAACACTTGTCAAAAATTTAAATGGGGAAAATCGTGCAAATAGGGCCGGAAAAATTCAAAACTTTGACCATGGCCTAAGCGTTGTTAGCATGCCGAAGCAACAATGGCGGTTGCCTACTACAACAAAACCCACAACTCTTTCATTCAAAAAACAAAACAAAGCTATCACCTGTGTTCTCTATTGTTTCCTGCAACTCTCCGGGGTCTTTGAAACAAATAACAGCTCATTACAAAGAAAATTCAGCTGGTAAAACACTTTGAAAGGCGTCCACCTCACTTTTTGTGTGCAAAACAAAAACACGCGTCTTCTCCAAAAGTACCTGCTGTTCAACCCGAGGGCTAATTTGCATGATAACGAAAAACGCGTGACTTTTCACGTGAAGTCACGAAAGAGCCAATCAAATTGCAGCACAAGGCGAAACGCGTCACGTGAAGAGCGAACGCTTTCTTCGAAATTGGAGTTGGAGACGCGAATTTGGAAGTTTCGCCAGCGTAAACCGTCGTTTTTTCGTGATAGCACAATTAGTAGGATAATTAATGGAATAACTCAAAAATTCTTTTAAAATAGGCTTGCAAAAATAGATAACTTTTGCCTACTCCAGAAACGGAGCCTTTCCATGCAAGTGTCAACCTTTTGCGACCCCATTGAAAAAAGCCTTATTGATCACCGATTCGCCGTTTCGTCCCATTGTTTTTGGGCGTTCGACCTATTGTTTCGGGTCGAATCTATTGTTTTAGGCAGAGTTTCGCCACCGTCACGTGACATCACAGAATATATATATTGGATGGAAAATGGGAAGTGGCGCTGGTAGAAATGATCTATGAGCTGAGTGATAGACTTCTATTTGATCCTGCTCAATTTAAACATGGTGTTTACAATAGTTGGAAAATGTGTGGATTGATGCAACTTGGCACTGATAAGGTTGGCTTTGATGAGTTAAATGTGAGAGTAGCATCAAGTAATGAATATACGAAAAAATGGAATCAAGCAGCAGATAAACCTGAGAGATGGATACAATATCGCGACTTCTATGATGAAATCTCGAGTGGAGATACTATTAAAAAATTCACAATGAGAGAAATCGTTCCAATTTTCAATGAAAACGTAAAAGAACAAGAGGGGGAACTGAAAGAGTATGTAACTGATTTAGGTTTATCTGATGAAGGTGGACCAGAGTTTTCAATTGTGGATTCAAAAGTCAAGATAACATTTCCAAAGTATGCGAAAAGAATTGCAATGGGAAAAGATCTATGTAAATTGCTTGGTATTGTTGAAGATGTGCAGGAATATAGTCGCAATATAAATAATGTTTATTATAGAGATGTGAGATGGACACCTTGCCCGTTTACAAGTAGTGTAGATCCACCTATTGGATTACTATCAAATCATACATTCAAGGCTATTGAAAGAACAACTGATGTGACTGGTGATCAAGATTTCCAAGTGAACGCAGAAGGGAAGAATATGTTTATATATTGCTCCATGCTAGACTATCGTGTAGTCGGAAAAATTAGCACACCATTGTTACGTTTCATTCCATTGAAGATTAACAAACATGTGCTGAATTTTGTAGACTTTGAAAATCTGTTCTACTATCCGTTGCTGTACAACAACATAAACGAATTTACTATAAAAGTCTACAACGAGCTAGGAAAAGATATACAATTTTACAAGACAAAGACAACATTCTTGCTACATTTTAGAAGAAAGCATGTATGATTTTCCAATTTACAAATCAACTCCATATTTCTATGCTTCCCAGCGTGGGAGAGGAGTAGGTACTATTTTCAAGAAAGCTGGGTCTATTTTCAAAAGAGCTGTTAAAGCTGCAATACCAGTTTTGAAAAAGCAAGGACTAAAATCTACAAAAAAAATTATACTTCCTGTTTTAAAAGATTTTGGAGAAAAGTTAAAAATCTAATATATATATTCCGCGGAGGTCACGTGATGACGCACTTTCTTGCCAAAAACAATAGATTCAACCCGAAACAATAGGTCGAACGCCTCAAAACAATGGGCCGAAACGGCGAATCGGTGATCAATAAGGCTTTTTTGAATGGGATGGCACAATGTTGACACTTGCATGGAAAGGCTCCGTTTCTGGAGTAGGCAAAAGTTATCTATTTTTGGAAGCCTATTTTAAAAGAATTTTTGAGTTATTCCATTAATTACTCCACTAATTGTGCTATCACGAAAAAACGACGGTTTACGCTGGCGAAACTTCCAAATTCGCTTCCCAACTCCATTTTCGAAAAGAGTGTTCGCTCTTCACGTGATTCGTTTCGCCTTTTCCTGCAATTTGATTGGCTCTTTCGCAACTTCACGTGAACAGTCACGCGTTTTTCGAAATCATGCAAATTAGCCCTCGGGTTGAACAGCAGGTACTTTTGGAGAAGACGCGTGTTTTTGTTTTCAACACAAAGGATAACTGGGCGCCTTTTAAAGTGTTTTACGACCTGAATTATCTTTGTAAAGACTTGCTAATTGTTTGAGAGACCTCTGGAAAATTACAGGAGACAATTGAGAACACAGGTGATAGCTTTTTTGTGCTTTTCGAATGAGATAGTTGTAGTTTAGGTAGTAGGCGACCGCCATTGTTGCTTCGGCATGCTTGCGACGCTTAGGCCTAATGTAAACAAGCCCAAAGTTTTAACAAACAAATTATGATAAGGGTTTATCAGGCGAGCGAAGCGAGCCAAACTGTTGCAAGAGGAGTAGGCAGAGGCATGAGCGAAGTGAATGCAGCGCACGAAGTGCGCTCTATCAGTCAATGTTTCTTGATAATAGATAGACAGGCGAGCGCAGCGAGCTAACCCATTGTACGTGGGGTTGAAAGAGGCATGAGCGCAAGCGAATGCAGCGCACGAAGTGCGCCAACCAGAGTAAGCCTTTTTTACTTGACGGGCTGGGGCGAACGAGCGAAGCGAGTGATGACCCCTAGTGTTATGAAAGATACCACACAATCTTCTATGAGAGGAATTAAAAGAAAAGCTACTGAAGAAATTGTAAATGTCGTAAAAAAAAGCAAAAAAACCACCTGCCAAGAAGCGCTCTGCCAGTAAGAAGCAGCCTGCCACTGGTAGGAAATCAAGGAGCCGTCCTAAAAGAACTATAAAAGAAAGCACCATGAGAGGGATCTTCATGCCAAATAAGAGCAAGAAGCCTAAAGCAAAGCGTCCAGATTTGAGAAAAAATTTGTTGAAGAAACTGCTGAAGAAGAAATTGTTACAATGAGTATAAAAACAGAATATACTGAGTGCCCTAGTGAGAGTTTAGATTTATTCAGTACACCGATGGTTCAAAGCGATGTTGATTATTTTAAAGATGTTGAGTATTTTCCACAAACTGCTGCTCTCAATTCCTCAAAGCAGACTGTTGTGTTTGACATTCCTGCCCAGCCAGATCATATGATTGATTTAAATCATTCTTATTTCGTCTCAACTCTTGCTATTAAGAAAGCAAATGGAGCTGATATTGGAAAAACAACTGCAGAATTTGTAGGAGTAGTAAATAACATTGGTCAATCTATGTGGAAGCAGATGGAGCTGGTTTTGAATGACACCCCTGTCACAGAAGCAAACGGGATGTATCCATACCAATCTTACTTGGAAACAATGTTGTCGTTTGACGAAACTAAAGCTGAAAACTATTTGAAAATGACAAACTGGGCCAGTGACACACTAGGTAAGGAAGATGCTGCTTACCCAACGAATACGGCATCAGCGAAAAATCAAGGATTGAACACAAGATCTGCGCCATTTGACGACAGCGAGAAAGTCAAAGTGTTAACAAAACCTCATGTTAACATTTGCAATCAACTCAAATACCTACTACCTGGCGTACGTCTTCAATTGCGATCGAGTCCCAACAGTAATTTGTTTTGTTTAATGAGCAAAACTGGAACATCTCCACAGCTTTTCATTTATGAAGTGAAATTGATACTTCGCCATATCCACGTTAAAGATGCAGTATTGAAAGGAATTGAAAAGACTGTGATGAAAACTCCGGCAAATTATCCTCTTTGTCAACCCCATATGGCAAACTATTTGGTCCCCGCTGCAACAACGAGCTGGGTTCAAGACAATGTGTTTAATGGAAAAGTACCAAACAGATTGTTTTTTGCTCTTTTGGATAATTCTGCATTTAATGGATCTTCAGAACAAAACCCATTCAACTTTGTACATGGATCAGTTTCTGGTGTTCAAGTGACTGTTAACAATCAAGAGGTCACTCCCCCTCTAAGATTGGATTATGATGATAATTACTATTTCGATGCCTATAGCCGTCTGTTGACTACTCTGGGCAATTCAGCTAGTCTGGTTGATTATGAGAGATTCAATCAAGGATCAGCAATTTATGGTTTTCACTTGACACCAAAGGGAAATTGTGCAGATGAACAATACTTGCTTAAAAGAGAGGGTAACTTGAGAATAAGCACCAATTTTGCAACGGCTGTTGTAAGTTTGATGAATATTGTTGTTCTCGGAGAATTTGACAGAACAACTAAAATTGATAGTCATAAAAACATCATTTGTGATTGGTAATGATGGATGATATAACAATCAATAACTTACTTCTGAAACATGAAAAGCTACCTTATTTCCATGGTGTATTTGGAAAAGATGAAATAAAAAACGTCGATGTGCATTCACTGCCCTGCTCATTCATTTTCAATGAAGATAATTTTACTGGTAAAGGAACTCACTGGGTAGCCATCTATATTAGCGATGATCGCGTTTTGGATTTTTATGATTCGTTTGGTGAACCTCCTATGCTGAAAGAATTTAAAAACTTCATTCATCCGTTCAAGCTTACTTCCAATAAAACTCAAGTTCAATCCTATGAGAGTGTGACTTGTGGACAACATTACATGTTCTTCCTCATTAATAGAACAAAAAACGTTACAATGAACTCATTAATCAATAAATATTTTAATGTAAATGATAAGTTAAGTAATGATTTGTATGTTTACAATTATGTTAATAGAAGATATAGTTTAAAATAATGTTGAAAACTTAAATGTTCAGTTAGTTTAGAAATGTTCAAATAATGTCTTTTTCTCAGTATCTTTCTTCAGCAGCTTGCGCATTTTCTTGCAAATAATGCCCATATGGCAGTGTGTGAAAACCATTATCAAGAATGTATCTCTTATCATCAAAAGAGCTCAGCGATTTCTTTGTTCTTTCTGTTGTGTAGATGGTATGATTGTGTGATTCAATATTACGCTGCCTGTGTGAATAGGTTTGCTGTTCTTTCAGACAATCTAGGTAAGCTTCATGCTTTATTTGCTTCTTTACCACATCTTTTTTAATTCCTTTCGCTCTTCTGATTGTTTGCCCATCATCGATTCTGAGGCTATACATCTTTGATCTCAATCCGACGAATTCTATCATTTTCCCACCACCGAGCTCATCTTTCATTTTCCCAATAACTTTCTTGTTTCCTACAGAGTAATCTTCATTCATCCGTTCAAGCTTACTTCCAATAAAACTCAAGTTCAGTCCTATGAGAGTGCGACTTGTGGACAACATTACATGTTCTTCCTCATTAATAGAACAAAAAACGTTACAATGAACTCATTAATCAATAAATATTTTAATGTAAATGATACGTTAAGTAATGATTTGTATGTTTACAATTATGTTAATAGAAGATATAGTTTAAAATAATGTTGAAAACTTAAATGTTCAGTTAGTTTAGAAATGTTCAAATAATGTCTTTTTCTCAGTATCTTTCTTCAGCAGCTGGCGCATTTTCTTGCAAATAATGCCCATATGGCAGTGTGTGAAAACCATTATCAAGAATGTATCTCTTATCATCAAAAGAGCTCAGCGATTTCTTTGTTCTTTCTGTTGTGTAGATGGTATGATTGTGTGATTCAATATTACGCTGCCTGTGTGAATAGGTTTGCTGTTCTTTCAGACAATCTAGGTAATCTTCATGCTTTATTTGCTTCTGTACCACATCTTTTTTAATTCCTTTCGCTCTTTTGATTGTTTGCCCATCATCGATTCTGAGGCTATACATCTTTGATCTCAATCCGACGAATTCTATCATTTTCCCACCACCGAGCTCATCTTTCATTTTCCCAATAACTTTCTTGTTTCCTACAGAGTAATTTGGATGTTCTTTATCATAGTTGCTGAAATCAAATCCATCTTCATGATCTTTCAATACTCTGTTAACTTGATCTTGAGACATTGGTATGTCATAGATGAAGCTATCAGTATCCATGTAACATAGTTGAACGTTTGGAAGGTTTGGTTTTGCAAAGTTGTAGTGGAAATCATACATCAATGTCTTGCTAATATCTAATATGCTGAAATCAACATACATTGGTTTGTCGAGTTTAACTTTTTCCCAATCTTTTTCTCTACCAAAAGTGTATCTTTATTAATTTCAATTACTCCATAGAGCTTTGGATTTCTGACCCATCTTCTCAGGACTATACCATCTGTGCAGATTTCACAACGTCGATGATTTCTTACGTTTTCCATCGTCTTTCCAAATACAGGATTGTTCATCAGTTTGAACAGATCTTTTTCAAAGTCGTTTCTTGCTTGAGTTCTCTTTTGAGTGTTGAAATCATTATATTTTTTCAACCAAAAGATTTGCTTGAATTCAATAAGCTCATGAACTTTTGTTAGCTTCAAACCCAATTCCAAACACTGCTTCAAATTTCTTTCATGCATGGCGTATTCTTTTTTGTCATATAGATTTGGTATTAGCTTTGGTGTTGACTTAAACTTTTCCCCGTAAGCTTGTCTTTGATATTTTGATAACATTTCTTCTTGAACTTGTAATCTTTGTGGTGCTAATGGTAGATCTGCATGTTGATCATGTAACTCAGCTGGATATTCTAAGTCAACTTTGAGAATGTAGCCAATATCTTCATCAGATCTTGACAACAAAGCGTCAATGTTTGTGTTTTTAATTTCTTCTTGTGTAAATTGTTTGAAACCACCATAAGGCATTGGCTGCGACATTGCCCAGATTGTTTACATCTAAGTACATCAACGTGTTGTTTTCCGCCGATTCAGCATGACGTTTCACTGCTATCGAAACACCCCCCCCCCGAATACCATCTTCAACCATCAGGTGAATGTCCTTCTTTTCTTCAGATAGTAATTCTAGCGTTACACCAGTCATCTTCAACATTGCATCCCAAGCTAGTGAAGGAACAGTTAGATAATGAGCAGGATCAAGCTTGTAGAATTTTAGACTCTGCTTTCTGAACGATTCAAATATATCAGCTAGCAGCAGCACATCAGTTTTCAGATATAGCTCATGATAATCGTGAAAGGTCTGACAGGTGAAAAATTGCCAAACCTGTTGAGCATATGCATAATCTTCATCACTGATGCTGGAATCATAGAGTTTGTTGTAAAATGCTTCTTTTGGTGGCAGAGATGTTTCTTGCATTTTTTCTATACTATCCACCCAGTCATAGGGATAAACACCTTTCCTTGTCAGCAAATCAAACGCTTTCTTGACATCTGCATTTTCTGCTTCTGTTAAAGCTCTCTTTGGTGGTATTTTCCAATTTCTATAATCCAAAACATCTTCATTTTTTAGTGGATCTTTACATGCTACGCCTGGTTCAAACATGTTTTGACGTTCTCTTTCCAATTCTGTAACTCTTTCTCCTTCATTTCTAGGTACCTCAGGATATTGGTGTTGGGTGATCTCATAGATATTTTTTCATAGATATGAAATCTTCTTTCGGCAGGTTGTTGGCCAGTGTTGCTAAGCTGGTGCTTAAAAATGCGAATGAATCAATGTATTTGATTCCATTAGTATTGGTATTTTTACCTTCTTCATTTTCTTCAGAATGACCACCAATCTGTGCAGTCATGATCTTTTCTTTCGAATTGGCAATGATCTTTGCATTTCTGCCATTCAAATTCTTCAGAATATGATGCATATCATATTCTTTTAGATTGTGAAAGACGATCGGGATGGTGTGATAGTTTGCTACTATATGCAGATGTTTTAAGTTGCAATGCTTGCAAGCTGGACCTCTGTATTTTCCGGTAATGTGACAATGATCTCTGACTTTTTGTCTATCATTTTCATTGAATAGCTGATTGCAACAATAGCAATGCATAGCCTCAGCATGTTCCGCATTTTCTTCCGGTGATAATCTAATCATTGGCATGGTTTTCTTAAATACTGTTCGTATTTCTTCATTTAGCTTATCTAAACTATTCATAAACACTTCCATGCAATCTTCTCTGGTATAACATTCCAACGATTGTTGCCACCTATCATCAATTGACGTGGCGTAAATACAATAACTGATTGGTTTGTGTTCTTGTTCCAAAATAGATTCAGTATCTGCATATTAGACCAGCATACACTGGCGGAAGGTACCACCTTTGGGCGGAGAAATTCAAACCACTATTTTCAAGTAGTCCTGTACCCCAGTATTTAGAAATGTGATGGTAAACGGGCCGCTGCTGGGGTTTAAGGGGTAAACACGGGGGTTGGAGAAATTGAAACTGGAGCAACAAAATCGAAGAGGAAGTCAAGAAATTTGATCACATCATGGCGGCACTACTAGAATCCTAAGCAGATTAAATTAAGCGAGCGAAGGGAAGAAGAAGAGGAGCTATTATCGTCAAAACAACGACAGTTCGAGATAGAATCAGAGCTGGAAAAAGCCAAGTATGAATAGAAATTTCAGTATGAACGTAGATTGGAGGAACTTAAATCAACCACACCTCCAAATGATGAACAAGAATCAACAAAGGTCAAGTGGCCAAAGCTAATCATCACAAAGTTTCAGGGTACCCATTTGGACTGGTACAGGTTCTGGAATCAGTTTGAAGCAGAAATTGACAGAGTTAAGATAGATTCTGTCACCAAATTTTCTTATTTGAAAGAGTTGCTTTTGCCAAAAGTGCGGGTCAACATAGAAGGCCTTCCGTTTACGACAGAAGGTTACGAGAGGGCAAAACAAATCCTAAAATCTACATGTGGTAAATCAAGTGAGATCATCAACGCATATGTGCAGAACGTCACAGCACTTCCAATTGTTAAAGGGGCAAATTCTGCAAAAATTCATGAGTTTTATGGAAAGCTGATAATCAGTGTACAAGCCCTAGAGTCTATGGGAAAACTAAAGGAAATCAATGGTCTGACCCAGGCAATCAATGCAATAAGACAGTGGACTGAGCGAAATCCCATGTCCCTAGATGACAAGGGGGCAAGCACTAATATAAGGGAGATTAGCCAGGGTATACAAAAGCGTGGGAATTTCTTTCAAGCAAAACAAGAATGGACGAGGAGGCCATGTGTATATTGTGAGGGGGAGGACCACAAAACACTTGATTGTAATAAAGTAACAGACTTAAGCCAAAGGAAAGAGTTTCTCAAGAAAAAGAGACTTTGCTTCAATTGTACGGGAAGTAATCACAGAGCTGGGGAATGCAGAGTTAAAAGTGGTTGTCAAGGTTGCGGTGTGAGACATCACACATCAATTTGTGACAGGAAACCAGATCAAGTTTTATTGGCAACCGGAGAACAAGGAGTAATATATCCCACAGTTATTGTCAGTGTAAATGGCATAAAATGTAGGGCCTTGTTAGACACAGGAGCTGGCAGCTGGTATATTTCAAACAAACTGGTGAATATTATTGGTGAAAGACCATTGATGAAGCAAAGCAGACAAATAGACATGATGTTAAGCACAGTGGACAAGCAGATTGAGATATACAATGTGCAAGTAAACAACCTCAAAGGGGACTTCAAGCTAGAAATTGATGCAAGCAAAGTTGATAGATAGGTTTTGCTTTCTATAAAGAATCCCAGGTATCAAGTTGTTTGAAGAAATAACCTCACTTGCAGGGAATAATGATGGATGATGTCGATCAAAAACCAGAGCTTCCTGTTCACTTAATCTTGGGAGCATCAGAGTATGCAAAGATCAAGACAGATACAAAAGCGAAAGTTGGTGAATCCGGAGAGCCAGTGGGTGAACATACCAGATTAGGCTGGACACTAATATCTGCTGGAGTCGATACGGATATAGGACACATGTTTTTTGCTCAAGGAACATTGGCAGATTATGACCGCCTTTGTAACCTAGATGTCCTTTGGCTAGAAAATCAACAAGAAGGTGAAGAAGATTCCGTTTACAGTGAATTTAAAGAGCAGTTGAAACGACAACTAGAGGGTTACTACGAGACAGGGCTTTTGTGGAAGGCAAACTGCCCACCACTGCAAGACAACAAAGCTGGAAGCCTAGCAAGACTGGATAGGTTGACACAAAAGCTTCACAGGGAACCAGAACTGTTTACACAACACGACCAGATCATCAAGGAACAAGAAACACAGGGAATCATTGAAAGAGTGGAGGATGAACCAAAGGGAAAGTAATTTTATTTACCACACAAACCAGTCGTAAGACAGGCAGCTGAAAGTACCAAAGTAAGGGTGGTTTATGATGCATCTGCAAGGCCAGATAACAACGCACCATCACTAAATGAATGTTTAGAGACGGGACCACCGTTACAAAACCTTATATGGGATGTGCTGACAAGGAATAGAGTAAGACCACTTTCACTTGCTGGGGATTTGAAACAAGCCTTCTTACAAATCAGGATCAAGCAAGAGGATCGTGATGTGTTGCAGTTCCACTGGATTCAAGACAGGGACAGAGAGAACATAGACACGTTTCGTTTTACACAGGCCCTTTTTGGGCTGAATCAGTCACCGTTTTTATTAGGTGCAACAATAGAAGAGCACCTGCGCTCAAAAGAAGCAGAATTTCCGAGGGAAGTTGAGGAGATACGACACAGTTTATCCGTTGATGACTTATTGTTATCTGCAGAGACGAAAACCGGCATGCAAGAGATGAAAGATAAAGTCGTAGAGATTTTCACAGAAGCTGGCTTTACTTTGCACAAATGGCACTGAAACATACCAGAATTAGAGCAAGATGTTTCACAACTGACAGATACAGAGATTTCAGAACAGAAATTTGCAAAGCAGAAATTAGGAGTGGTAACAGATGAAACAAAGCTGTTGGGTTTGCCTTTGGAAAAAGCTGAAGATACCCTTGGAGTAGTTTTCCCTGAAAATCAGACAGAGAATGTAACAAAAAGAAGTCTGCTGAAGAATTTGGCATCAATTTACGATCCTATGGGCATAGTGTCACCAGTGACTCTGGGGGAAAGCTTCTTTATCGAGATGTTTGTGACGCAAAACAGCCATGGGATCAAGAGCTTCCTATAGAGTTGTCAGACAAGTGGATCAAGTGGACAAAGACATTGCCAGATAAAATAGAAATTCCCAGGAGCGTATCGAAATTCAGAGGAAACATTAATGCAATTGATCTGCATGCGTTTGGTGACTCAAGTGGATTTGGAACTGCAGCTTCTGTGTATGCAGTAGTCACACAACAGGCAGGAGTTAGTCAAGGGCTGCTTGTTGCAAAAGCAAGATTAGCAAAGAAGGGGTTGACAATTCCAAGACTTGAACTAGTCTCGGGTCACATGGCAGCAAATCTACTATCCAGCATCAGGAGCAGTCTCATAGGGCTACCAGTCAGGTCTTGTTATGGATGGCTGGATAGCTTTGTAGCGTTGCACTGGAAAAAGGGAGAAGGGAATTACAAGCAATTTGTCAGCAACCGTGTAAGGCAAATTCAGGAAAAGGAATTCATAAGGTGGAGACATGTGAGCACTGCAGACAACCCGGCAGACATCGGGAGCAGAGGGTGTCCTGGAAACAAAGTGCCAATAAAATGGTTCAGTGGCCCAGAGTGGTTATCAGACAAAGAAAACTGGCCACTTGAGATAGAAACGAAGCCAACGGAGGAATCAGAGGTGGAAGCAAAGCTAATTAAAGATATTTGCAATGCTTCAATAGAAGTTAGAGATCAATTTGATGAGATTCTAGAGAAACATGCGTATTGGAAAGCCATGAGGCTGATGACATGGATCAACAGATTTGCTACAAATTCCAGAGCAAAGAAAACAGATAGAATCAAAGGTCCACTTACAACAGAAGAAATTCAGAGGCAGATTACGTGGTGGATCAAAAGAGTCCAAGAACGCAACGAGAGCACAGACAGATTCAAAAATGAGCAGCAGAGATTAAACCTACAAAAGAATAATGAAGGAGTTTATGAGTGCAGGGGGAGGATTCAAGGAACTTACCCAAATTATTTGCCAGCTGATGCATTGTTCAGTGAGAAGCTTGTGGCTGATGCCCATGTCAATGCAACGTTGCATGGGGGAGTGAGTCTGACGATGACACATGTTAGACAAGCATACTGGATACCCAGACTAAGGCAGATGGTGAAGAGAATACGGAGCAATTGTCATGGATGCAAGAAATTCCAGGCCAAAGCCTACCATCAACCAACAGCAGGATTGTTACCGAAAGATCGCACCGAAGGATCAAGATCATTTGAAGTAATAGGCGTGGACTTTGCGGGTCCCATAACATACAAAGTTAGAGCCAACACAGAAGGAAAAGCGTACATTCTGCTATTTGCCTGCAGTTTGACCAGAGCAGTGTACATCGAAATAGTTACAGATATGACAGCTGATCAGTTTATGGTTTGCCCCAAGAGTTCATAGCAAGGAGAGGATGCCCAAGGAAAATTTATTCAGACAATGCCAAAACATTTGTAGCTGCATCAACAAAGATACGAAAGATAATGAAAAATTAAACGATTCATAATTACCTTTCAAGAAACAACATAGCGTGGCAGTTCAACTTAGGCAAGGTCCCCTGGTGGGGGGGGGTCAATTTGAGAGGATTATAGGCCTCGTGAAGCAAGCAATGTACAAAGTTTTGGGAAGAGCAAGTCTTAGTCTTCAAGAGTTAAAAGAGATCATGTTGGTTGTGGAAATAGCCTTAAACAACAGGCCGTTGTGTTATGTGGAAGACGACATCGAGCTACCGGAATTAACTCCAAACATGATGTTGTTGGGACACCAGAATTCACTGATAAACGAAGAAGTTCATGACCTAGAGAGTAAAGATTTGAGGAAAAGAGCCAAATAATTGGAAAAGTGCAAACAGAACCTTTGGAAAAGATGGACAAACGAGTATGTTAGAGCGCTGAGAGAGAAACATAACCTGACACACTCAGAAAAAGAGAACACAGTAAATGAGAGAGATGTAGTGTTGATTCATGGAGACGACAAGAATAGAGGCAAGTGGAGTATAGGGATTATAGAGAGTGTGATCAAAGGGCGAGATGGAGTTGTCAGAGCGGCCAGAGTCAGAACAAGAAAGACGGTTGTAGAAAGAGCTGTACAACTATTGTATCCATTGGAGTTAACATGTGAAAGAGAAGAGCAGAGACACCAGTTAAATCAACAAGCAAAGGAATACAGACCCAAACGTAAGGATGCACAACTTGCAGAAGAAACAGTCAAAGAAATTATTCGAGATGAGCGTAGAGAATTAACAGATGATTGACATTTGCTGACCGGGGACACCAAATGGAGGAGTGTGTCGCAGAAGACGATTGCACGGAAGACGAATTCAGACTATTGTTTTACCTTTCATTGTTAGTTTTATTGTTTGTTAATGTTACTGTGGCGATTGTGCGCAGGAGATTTTTGGGTGGGGGATTTTTGATTTTTAGAGGAGATTTCTTCTTTTAGATTTCTTAGGAGTTTGAATATATGATTGTTGAGAAAACCGTGAGAACGTTTTTATTATCGTGTTCTACCTATTAGCGATACTATCATTGTTGTTATTTTTATAAGGTTTAATGATGGGACTCCAGCTAAATTCAGTTTCCTTAAAACTAGTACAATTCAAACTAAAAATTAAGCGGCAATTCAAAGAATTAATGTATAAGAACAATAAGTGTAGCAGAAATATATTGAAGGCAAAGTCATTCTTTGGCTCGCTTTGTTAATTTTGTTCATAATTTTGTGCAGAGAGGTTAACGTTTTCAGTTCTCTATTTTTTGTTGCATTCTTTTCTTAGATTATGTATATAACAGGTTTTTTAATTCGTAACCCTGCAAGAAACTTGACCATCAGCACATAGTTTCTTAATACACATTTCTTAGTGATACTGTGTGCGTATTGCAATAGTTTTTATGTCATATGAAACAAAAAATTTTCTTAATGAATGAGAACAAGTGTCTATCGTTTATTATTGTATATTACGAGAAACTTGCTTTAGCGTGTCAATTTCTTTTACGAAGGAAGTCGAATGATAATCCATTTCGATACATTTTCTTCTTTGTTTAATATTCAGATACAAAACTGTACTGGAAGCAATCCAAAAACGAAAGATCCCGAAGTCATGAAGCCAGTCTTCAGGCAGTATGCTCGTTTGAAGAAGCAAAAGAAATTTTCAAACAGTTTCATGATAGTCCTATTGGTGGGCACAGTGGGTACAACAACACAGAGGATCTAATTTGCAAGCGTTATAAATGGAGAGGAATAACAGCACACTTAAAATATTTCGTACGTGATTCCTTAGAATAGTTATATATTTTTCTTGTAAATATGGAAATAAGTAAATACTCAAAATAACTTTAGCTCATAACTTGAAATTTGTTTCAGCGTTCACAATGTAAGAAATGTTGCAGAACTGGTAAGCTGTTAAAGAATGTCGATGTTGACTTGCAGTGCATTGAAGTGAGTAATCTACCGCAATGTTCGATCATCAGCATATGTTTTTTAATAAACTCTTTTAAACGCCCCCCTGAAATTTCAAAAAATTTAGTAAACACCCCATTTTTGGATATGTTGCACAGTAATGTGTCCCACAAGAAACACATTTATTAGGAAACTCAGATTCTTCAAAAAACTCAGATTCTTTTTTCTTCTAACAAGGTTTCGGCACCATGGCAGATGTTGGGTATAGACCTGATGGGAGCATATGCAACAACAAAACGTGGTAATAAGAATATTTTTACCTGTACTGATTACTTTACGAAATGGGTCGAGGCCTTTCCCATCCCAGATAAGACAGCCAAGGAAGTGGCCCAGTGCTTGATGAAAATATTTTGCCGACATGGTTGCCCTCAAAAGATCTTGACGGATCAAGGAAGGGAGTTTGTCAACAAAGTAAGTAAACTGTTTTTCTTGACAAGATTTTCATCTTTTAAATACTTATTGATTCCATTTTAAATACTCATTGATTGCATACTGCAGCTCAACGATGAATTTTTCAAAATACTTGGAATTAAGCACAAGTTAACTGCAGCATACCACCCACACTCCAATGGCCTTGATGAAAGGACCAACTAGAATATAAAAAGGTTATATTTATCAGATAATAAGTTAAATTTTGATGGGCAGAAAATTTCTTAACCCGATTTGTTTCCAACCAAAATAATTCAAGTTTCAAATATATAATTTCTTGAAAAAGTTTTTTCAAAGGCGCCTTGAAAAGCTTGTTTCTGAGGAGGACACATTAGAGTATTGGGATGAATTCATAGATCCAATACTTTTTGCCATCAGAACCACAAGAAGTGTGACAACAAAGATGACACCATTTCAGCTTCTATATGGACGGGAAGCATTGAGACCCATAGAGGTAGATGACGACGACACACTTGATATTTCCAAGGTGATATTACAATGTCAAACATATACAGCTTGATACTTTGCCTTATCACGCGTAGAGTACCTAGGTAGTGTGAGAGAATGAGCTTAACTTGATAAAATAAGCGACCAGGACTTTCATAACACTTCAACTCGAATTTATCTGAAACATTATGAAATGTGACATCCCTTTTTAGATCAAAATAAACCTGCCCCTCGAAGAAACAATTGTGAAATTCATGTCGGAAAAGCTGCACAGAAGTGATGCTAAGCAGAAAAGAGCCCTCGAAAATATAAAGTTGGCACAAGAAAAACAAAAGCATTATTACAAAAAGAGAAAAACAAAAAATGGAACAGATATTGTTACTTTCAAAGTTGGCCAGCGAGTTTTGCTATACAATGCAAGAAAGGCAACTAGGAAAGGTGATAAGCTGGGGAAAACGTGGACTGGCCCGTACACTATCAGTGAGCTGGTGGGAACCAAGCATGTTTATCTTGGAAAAGGAAAAGTGAAAAGAAACATAAAGCACTTGAAGCCATGGGATTTCGAAAGCGACAATGAAAGCGAGACACCAGAAATAGCCTGTAGTACGAATGTAGATGCGACGAATGAGCTGCCACTGGAGAAAAACACATGCGATACAAGTTCTTTCTTTCAAGATGAGCCTCTAAGGAACACTGAAAACGAGCTACTTGCTTCTAAAGATGGCAAAGAAAAAGATAAAGAACATTTAAAAGAAGAAAGGGTACCAGAAAGTCATTCGTCGTCTGAAAGTGAATTTGCAACAATAAATTTGAAGACATCGAAGGATGTGATAAAACATTTTGAAAACATGAGCAACCAGGCAAAGGATGACCACGAGAATAACGAAGGTGATGAAAAAATCATAAATGACATTATGGACAGCCAATCAGACACAGAGATTCTAACAGAGACCAAAGCTGGATCGTTTATTAGTGTCTCGCAACCAGAGTTGGTCTGTCTTGAAGACGAAGAGATGGGTACATTTCTGGAGCCCCAGAATGTGTCTCACCAGATCAAGCTATCCTCTAAGCAAAGTAAGTATGGTGTGTAATTGCCGCGTAATTTAATCACCTCATGATTTTATTGTTAGCTTTTATTGACCATGCTCACTTACATATTGTAGTCGTGGACACGATCTGGAGTGGATGTAATGTTGGATAGGTGGAAAGTAAGATCGATAACGTAAATATATCCGATAATCAGTTGATTGAGCTTCAGGGAGAACAATACCTATCGGATGAGGTTACTTTACATCATACCCTTCAGTTAATACTCTTGTTGCACCGATAGCTGCGATTATAACTTTAATAAATAATCTTCTTCACATTAATTCAGATTATTGATGCTTACCTAATAGTACTTTCCAGAACACTGCAAGGCGTGAAGGTAAGCTTATGTAGCTAGTCTTAGCAGCACTGGTTCGTTTGCGAATCTTCATTTTTCATCCGTTTTCTTATTAAAACAATGATATAATTTTGTATTCAAGAAGAAGATACTCGTGGTTGCAAGCTGCATCATGTCCGCTATTTGTGAAGGGCAGTGCTACAAACCAAAACTTAAAAAGGTATATATTTGAAACATATTTTAGGCAGTTTGAATATTTTTGCAAGCTATATTTATACTTCTTAACCTTCTTAACCGAAGAATGCGATATCGTTATAGGAGGTTATCATGGCAATAATTGTCACTGGAACTTAATTGTATGTTTCATCCATGTGAAGATGATATCTTAGTTTCATGATCTATTCTCGCTTCCCCTATTATTGCCAGAAAAAAGAACTTAACAATATTTTAACTTTTACCTGCAGGTGCTGAAGCCATTAAATGGAACGTTGCTCTTTCTTAATCCATTGGGAGAGGCGAGGCAGGAAATAGACAAAATCACCAAAGACTGGAGGTGCAGTAATCGAACAACTAAATCCAACAACAGCATTAGGGCAATGTATTTTCTCTATGTGTAACTACACGAAGACAACATAATGTTTTTCTATACTTGCAGAACATTCTGGCGAAACTGCATGAAAAACTTAAATTCTCTGGAGATCGAATGGCAATTTGTGCCGATTGCTCATCCAAAGCAAAAAGATAGCTATAACTGTGGTATCTTTGTGTTAAAGGTGCACTTATGCTTGAGTTGTGCAGTTTTTAAAAATTAGGCTTTAGACAAACTGCCAATCTCCTGCAGTTTCATTAAAATGTTCATCATGATACTAACGACAAGCTGTTTCATAGTTTGCAGAGTGCATGATGAAGGAGGATGGTGTGAATTTTGCTCATAGCAAGGAGGACATGCAGAGATACAGACAGGAAATAGCTGAAACTCTTATTGAATCATCCAGTGCATATTGCTTTAACTCTCTATATTGAGATATTTTAATATATAAAGACATTTCGACAAAAATATTGTAGTGTAAGATGTTAACTGGAATGGAATATTTTTCAACTGATAAGCATGCTGAATATTCAATTCGCTATTACATAGATACTGATGTACCAAGCTGGTGTCGCGTTTGTGGAAGATACAATGGTGACAACGAAACTGTTCGTTCATAGATGTATTTTCCATTAGTTATAACAAGTACTGTGTGCAGGAAGTTTCATTGCACTCAACTAATGTATTTATTACTATGGTCTACAGCTTTCTTGTGCAATATGCTTTCGCTGGATACACGTCTGCTGTAAAGGCAAGACAGAAGACGGAAACGTTTTTGAATGTGCATCCTGCATTGCCGCATTAGTAAAGGAAACAGACCGTTCTGAAAAAATTCCGCCACCTTCATCACAAATGCAATCAACACCTAGTCGAGACCCGTGACCCCAATAACCATGATATGAAAAGGAAAGCAAATCAGGAAGAAAAGTCAGAGCAAAAAAGAAATGCAAAACCGACTGCCAAGGAAGTGAAAAGTACCGCTAAAAAACCGCCAAGAGAACACAATTTAAAAATGCTGAAGACATCTTCAAAGACTAGAGCTTCCCAGTGTGAAACCTGCAAAGCGGATTTTAAAGAAAAGGGCACCGTAAGACAACGATTCCATATAGGACACTACGGGCCGAGACCATTCTTCCGAAAAGCAACAAACTCCTGGCATCATGGAACTCGCAATTATTATTATTGTGCGAGGAAAGATTGTCTCTTGTCTGTCAAAGGTGACATATGTGGAAAGGACATCAACATCTCCGAAGTGAGGAATGAGTTCCTTAAGAGTGACATTGTTCTTTTCAAACACAATGGCTTAGATATAGATACATGAATTACTGTTCTTCAATATATATATTTTTCATTGATCATTTTAAATTTAATTGGCTTTCATATTGTTATGTTATTCTTAAGTTTGTTTGCTTTTTTCAACTACAGCCTCTTCAAACAATGAATGTGTAGTTTTACATGGTAGGAATTTACTATGCATCTATGCCTGCATCTAAAGACAGTACGGGTAATTCATGCTATTAGCGAGACTGCCTTTTGACACTTCCCCAAAAAAACAATAGGAAGGACACTTTTAAAACAATAGGAGGACACCTTTGCATGCCTAATATTTCCTATGCTAAATTGTCCTAGGACTCTTTTGCAAATATAAACCCCATGCAAAACTGTCCGCCCTATAAAGCAATAGGAGGACACCTTTGCACGGCTAATTTTTCCTATGCTAAACTGTCCTAGAACTCTGTTGCATGATTATAATTTCCATGCGAGCCTGTCCACCCCCTTAAAACAATAGGAGGACTCTCTTGCATGACTATAAATTCCATGCGAAACTGTCCACCCCCTTAAAACAAGAGGAGGACACCTTTGTATGGCTAATTTTTCCTATGCTAAATTGTCCTAGGATTGTTTTGCATAGCTATAAATTCCATGCAAAACGGTCCACCCTATAAAACAATAGGAGGACACTTTTGCATGCCTGATTTTTTCTATGGGAGGACTGAGACGCATATTACACCGGCAGCAATACAAACGGCAGATGTGGAGATGCTTAATGTAAATCAAGCTCAAAATGACCATGAGGTAAAACAAAATTGTTAACACAAGTTAACTACAGTTAGGCAACTCCATTTTCCATTTCCCTATTTGAGACATGTACAATTATAAGTCCCCATGTATATTTATATCAATGGGAACTGTATATTAATGACATTAACATTTCCAATAACTAAGAACTTAATGTAAATAATTTCATTTAATGTTCATTTAAACAGATACGGCCAATGCATATGCAACCCGAAACACATATTGAAAATGAAAATAATGAAATTGAAAGGCCAGCACAACCTGATGAAATCAACGTGGAAAAACACATTCCAATTCCACATGATAATCAGGTAAAACAGACTACCATCACAATTGGCTTAAAATACACCAGTCATTCTCCATAGGATCATGTCAGGAAATTATTTTGCTCTCTAAATAGTCATATCTTCACAAGTTCCAGTTTTATGCATTTCAAAACACATGATTGAATTATATTAACTTAGATTGCATTGCATTTCAGGATCCACAAATATTGCCTGCTGCTATGGAATTGCAACCCAACCTTGAAAATGAGAATGAAGAGAATCAAATAGCGGTACAACCACAAGAAGTTGAAATGCATGACGAAATCCCACCACAACACCAAGATGATGTCCCCCAACCCATCCAACATCAAGAAAGGGAAGTAAATCAATCTATCCTTGAAATTCCTCAATTCTCCCCAACGCCTCATCATCTTGGGAAAATGACCAGGACATGTATTCACTGTGAAGCGAAGTACTTCCGAGAGGAACTCAACACAAGAAAACAATACAACAAATGTTGTATGGGAGGATTAATAACTCTGGATCCCATTCAACCACCACCGGCAAATGTGATGCATTTATACACTGGAACTACTGATGAATCTAAATATTTTCTCAAAAAATTCCGTAGATACAATTCACTAATGGCGATGGCATCCTGGACAGATAACGTTGTAAGACACGCTAGTGCAGGACCACCAGTCATCATCATACATGGAAACGCATACCATATGACAGGTAAATATAACGTCTGTCTATTAGCTCTTATATTATGCTACATTTTCATATAATATCTTCATGCGATGAAACAGATGTTGACAGAACGTTCAAGTCCTTTCCCATCCAATCGACAAGGGATTAACTCTATATCCTTGCCTTGATATTAAGAGTTGTTGAATCGAAAATCAAGGCGCTTCATGATGCTTTTATAACAAAGCACTTGCTGCATTGAAAATTACAGTTGATATAACGAAGTACAATTTACAATATTTCCTTGCATTCAACAGGGGTAACTGAAACCGACAGGTTCAGAAAATATGCAGAATTATGTATTACTAGCCGGGGGTGCTCGCACACGCTCGCTTCCAGGAGGGGGGCAAATGAAAAACTTGATGTGGTTGGCGCACTTCGTGAGCTGCATTCTCTCACGCTCATGCCCCATTCAACCCCACGTGCCATGGGTTAGCTCGCTTGTGGCTGGCGCACTTCGTGCACTGCATTCGCTTACGCTCATGCCCCATTCAACGCCAACTACAATGGGTAAGCTCGCTGCACTCGCCTGTTGTTGGCGCACTTTGTGCACTGCATTCGCTTACGCTCATGCCCCTTTCAACCCCACATACCATGGGTTAGCTCGCTGTGCTCGCTTGTGGCTGGCACACTTCGTGCGCTGCATTCGCTGACGCTCTTGCCCCTTTCAACCCCACCTACAGCAGGTAAGCTTGCTGCACTCGCCTGTGGTTGGCACACTTTGTGCGCTGCATTCGCCTACGCTCATGCCCTTTCAACCCCACCTACAGTGGGTAAGTTCGCTGCGCTCGCCTGTTATTGGCGCACTTCTCGCGCTGCATTCGCTTACGCTCGTGTCCCATTCAACCCCAACGACAATGGGTTAGTTCGCTACGGTTGCCTGTTGTTGGGGCACTTCGTGCGCTGCATTCACTAATGCTCATGCCCCTTTCAGGCCCCACCTACAATGGGTTAGCTCGCTGCACTCGCCTGTGGCTGGCGCACTTCGTGCGCTGCATTCGCTTACGCTCATGCCCCTTTCAACCCCACCTACAGCGGCTAAGCTCGCTGCACTCGCCTGTGGTTGGCGCACTTCGTGCGCTGCATTCGCCTGCGCTCATGCCCCTTTCAACCCCACCTACAGTGGGTTAGTTCGCTACGTTTGCCTGTTGTTGGCGCACTTCGTGCGCTGCATTCACTAACGCTCATGCCCCTTTCAGCCCCACCTACAATGGGTTAGCTCGCTGTGCTTGCCTGTCTATCTATCCCAAGAAACGTTAGCTGATAGGGCGCATTTGGTGCGCTGCATTCGCTTACGCTCTTGCCTCTGCCTACTCCTCTTGCAACAGTTTGGCTCGATTCGCTTGCCTGATAATGACGCCTTGCTTGGCTCGTTTACATTAGGCCTAAGCATCGCAAGCATGCCGAAGCAACAATGGCAGTCGCCTACTACCTAAACTACAACTATCTCACTCAAACAAAACAAAGCTATCACCTGTGTTCTAAATTGTTCCCTGTAATTTTCCAGAACAAAACTTGGACTTAGACATGGTAGCGCTGCTGCAAAACGAATTGATGGCAGTAAATCCCTTTGCTCAACATTTTAAAACAATGGGAGAAGTACTGGAGGAGCAAAGGCAGCAAGCTATTGCCAATGATCACCCAGTTCCCACGTTCAAGATGATTATTACCGGTCGCCCAGAACAAGATCGAAGTTATGACAATCCTACTGCCAGAGAAATTGCAGCAGTGTACACTACACGCAATGGCGGTGCTCCTAATCCAGAGGATAGAGAGCTTCAAATTCGAACAAGGCGTGGTAATCTTATGAAGATTACTGCCATAGATCCTGTTGCGGATCCTCTAACCTATCCATTGTTGTTCTTTCAGGGTGATCGTGGATACAGCTTGGACCTTCAACGTCTACCTACACGTGAAGGACAAGGCCAGCAAAATGCTAATTGTAACCATCGTACCAAACTTCAATCTCCGAATATTATTCCTACCGAATACAAGTCAGAAATCAACTGTCTACCGTCCACAGGGCAACACTTCTCTTTCAACAATATTTGGTCGATGCATACACCAAAACAGAAGGAAACAAGCTCAACTGGATTTTGAAAAATCAACGTCAATTATGTGCTGAAAGCTATCGAGGCCTGATGGATCACCTGAGCAGAAGGGCTGAAATCGAAAAACAAATGGCCAGGGCAAACAATCCCAACGAAATTCCCTCATCTTTTTCCGGCAGTCAACGAAATATCAAGATGCTTTCAAGATGCAATGACTATCATAAGAAAGTATGGCAAGCCTGACATCTTCCTGACCATGACGGCCAATCCCAAGTGGAAGGAGATTTCAGAAAACATTCTACCACACCAGAAGGCAAATGACCGGCCTGATATTGTCACACGAGTATTTCAAGTGAAACTACAAGAACTACTGGAAGATGTCCTTCACAAGCACTTTCTAGGACACACTATTGCACATGTATATGTCATCGAATTTCAAAAGAGAGGACTACCACATGCTCACATCATTCTGTTCCCGTCTGAGGCTGATAGACCACGAACACCCGAAGAGGTAACATCTTCAACAATAATTTATATATAGAGTACGATATATAATCATCAATTCTATTGCTTAGTAAAAACACAATGCATTTTGATGTGTAGAGCTTACATGTGATATTTTCCTCGAAACCTACAGGTAGATCGACTCATATCAGCTGAAATTCCGGACCCACAGGATGCAAGGTATCACAAGTTAGTACTGAAGAACATGACACATGGACCATGTGGTGATATAAACCCCCGATGTGTTTGCATGGAGAATAACAAATGCAAGAAACGATTTCCGAAAGATCGCACTACCGAAACACAAGTCAATGCGAATGGTTATCCCCTCTACATACCACGCTGTCGTCACCCAGTCAATCTGGAAGATCGACTTCTAGATGATACATGGGTTGTGCCACATAATCGCCATCTTCTAGTCAAGTATCAGTGTCACATTAATCTCGAAATGTGTAGCACTGTGAAGTCTGTGAAATATATTTTCAAATATATTCATAAAGGACAAGATATGGCACACGTGGAAATTCTTGAAGGACAGCAGCAACAAGTACTTCAAGATATTGAGCACGATGAAGTACGTCAATACATCAACGCCCGGTATATTTGACCTATGGAGCTGTTCATAGAATATTCCAATTTGCCATGAATGAGAAAAGTCACACTATAAAACGTCTGCATGTTCATCTACCTGATCAGCAGACCGTATACTTTCAGGATAATGGAAGGGTCGAACAATTACAAAACATCAATGAAAAAACCACACTGGCATCTTGGTTTGAATTGAATGCACAAGACCTGGCTGCACCCAATATCTCTATCACGAGATTCCTGAACACTATGTTTTTAACGAGCGCACCAAAACATGGAAAGCAAGACAGCAGAGAACACTGCCTGTCATAGGCAGAATATATCAAAGTTCACCCACGACCATGTGAGCAAAGGTTCGCACTGAGACTATTGCTTCTCCATAAATGGGGTGCCACGTCGTTTGAAGATCTTCGCACGATAGAAGGAAATCTATGCAATTCCTTCAAAGACACTGCTTTAGCTCTAGGTCTGTTGGAAGATGATGCTGAAATCATACGCTGTTTGGAGGAGGCAGTTATTTTCAACATGCCAGTACAACTGAGACAGTTGTTTGCAACATTACTCCTTTTTCAAACACTTTCAGATATCGCAGCACTCTTCAACATGTTCAAAGAAGCATTAAGAAAAGACTTTGTACGACCTGATCAAGTCAATCATCCGGATATGGCCATAGCGTTTGAAGACCGACACATGTATCAATGTCTACATGACATTGACGAAAATTTGAAAGTACATGGTCAATTGATCACTAATTATGCTGACGTTCCTCAACTTCCAGCCGACTATGTCATTCCTGAACGAGGTACTAATGTGTTATTTTCAAACATGTACTGTATTAGTAAGAATATAATAATGTATCCTAAGATCGTGCAGACAAGGGCATTTACGTATTTTTCCACATTGATTCTCCTAGCTTTCTTTCCAATTTTATTGCAATATATTTCACTTATTATTACAAAGGAAGATGACATGGATGTTGGCAATGCCAGAGAGGAAGGAGAACGAATGCTGGCCGCATTGAACCCTGAACAGCGAGCCATATACACGGGAATCACTGATGCTATCAACGCGCAATCCGAACAGAACTGTCACTTTGTTGACGGGCCTGCTGGAACCGGGAAAAGTTTCCTTTACAGCCCGTTGGTTCACAATCTCCAAGCGAATGGACATAAAGTTCAGTGCATGGCGTGGTCAGGAATTGCTGCAACACTGCTCATAAATGGTAGAGCTTCACATTCTACCTTTCAAATTCCTATACCACTTCAACCTGAATCAATGTGTAATGTCAAGAGACAGAGCAGGAGAGCACAGGTATTGCGCGAAACTACCATCTTCATGTGGGATGAAGCTTCCATGATTCCCGCACTTGCATTACAAGCAGTCAACCGACTGCTCCGAGACATTATACATGTCGACAGACCATTTGGTGACAAGTTCATGCTACTTGATGGTGACTTCAGACAAGTTATACCTGTCGTCACGAAAGCAGGTAGGGAAAGAATTGTAGCAGAGACTCTAAAATCACACCAGATCATTGATCTATGGACAAAGTTTCAGCAGCATCGTTTACACACCAACATGAGAGCCGTTCAAGATGATTCATATGGAGAAAACTGACTGATGACTTATCAAATCAAGTAAACGACTTAATTCTGGACAGGCTTCAAACAGCCGAAAGAACTTATTACAGCACAGACAGTGTTGTCACAGACGATCCAGATGAGGAAAAGGCCTGCCCCATTGAATTTCTCAACCAACTCACTCCGAATGGAATGCCGTTGCACAGACTTCAACTCAAGGTAGGAAGAGTACAATCTTTCATCCTATTAACATTAAATTATCATGTGCAAAGGTAGTGCACCATAAAAAAGGCGTCATTAATCACAACAATATTCATTGCACTAGGTTGGTGCAGCGATCATTCTTCTGCAGAATCTCAATCCAAAGAAATGAAATGAAACAATGTCTTTGCAATGAAACAAGACTCATAGTTCGACATCTCCGACGTCACGTGATCACAGCAGAGATCATTACGAAGGAGCACAGAAGACAACGGGTCATGATTCCCAAGATCACAGTCTCCACTCAGGACACGGAAATGCGGTTCAAAATGAAACGCCGACAGTTTCCAGTCAGACTTGCATACTGCTTGACAATCAACAAGGCACAGGGGCAATCCCTGAGGTATGTTGGTTTGTATTTGCCTGAGCCCGTGTTCACACATGGTCAGTTATATGTGGCCATGTCAAGAGCAACATCATTTAACGGGCTCAAAGTATTCCTCCCAGAGGAAACACACAGGAAAACAAAGAACATTGTTTTCCAGGAAGTCCTGTAAAGGCTTCATCCTAGAGCGACCATCTGCACAGTTGCTCTACAGAGGGCTGCCTACCAAAATGCACATACACACATTCAAGGGTACGGGTATTGTGTGTCAACGCAGATCACGTCGCACATAAGTGTGATGTACAGCCGTTACTGGCACCCTTCTATTCATTCTAGATGACACTGATCTGCATAGACCAACTGGACATTACACCATCCATATGTCCTGGGGTGACTGCACCACACACAGCAGTCGGCACAGTCCTGAATCCTGCGTAGCGCCCGATTATTAAGAGTTATGCGTTGCCATTTTCTCCGATATTGCCTATGGGAAAGTGGATTTCCTTACTCTGTGAAAACTGCAAGTTGTCCCTTAAGGATAGTTACTTTTTGCAAAACATCGCATATCAATAACATCCCCCTCTCCTTTTAATACATGAAAACTTATCTAAAGCTATAGAGGCCCCTTTAGTGTTTACTGTTATATACTTCCAAATTTCAATTGCACTTTTCACCAACAAGGAAAACTCGAACAAAGGTTACTCCTTGATGCTGGTGTTCGAGCTTTTAACTAATGTAACCGACAATCTTATTCCTTTTTTGCTATGTACAAACGTAATCCTCAAAACAAACGACCGCGTTATTGAAAGAATACATTCACGCCGTGGCACAGATGTATGCTTGCTGAGAGTGAAGTGCTATTGAAGAATCCAATTGAGGTACTGTCATTTTGGCTAAACACGTCGCTTAACCAATCAATTTTGCAACCTGAACTACGGATTGTATGGATCAATTTTTATGATATTGACAATTCACCAATTTGAATAGTAGACTTTATCATGACTCAACCTTTCGCATTCGTACTTCCGATACAATACAAATATCTATCTACGTCCTTTCAGAGCATGTTTTTTGTACGGTATTGTATATCTTTCAGATCTTCCGCATTAATAAGGTTTTTAAATTAGCGATTTACGTTTTCAATAGTAGATAGCCAGGAGATAGATATTTACTATCGTTACAGTTTCAATATTCATATATTTGTGTAATTGTCCCATGTAAATCTGCATTCAATAATATCATAACAAAATTTATTGACTTCGTTTTTAGTTAGATGCATTTCTGCTAATATCATTCAAACGAGGCAAGACTTCTGTCTCCCATCTCAAACGCCTTTGTGCTGTCTATGGTATCATTGCACTATTGTTGCCTGTCGCGTCTAAGTTTTTGTCTCCAACAACAATAGAATCGAGTTGGATTTTGTTGCTGAACTCAATGAAATTATACCTCATAAAGCCTTCCTGGCTCAAAGGAAACAACTACCTTGCTGTTCACCAAAGGTAAATAAGGTTCATTTTCATTTTGGACAATCAAACAATGGACATTTAGATATAAACGAATTTGATACTGAAATGAGAGAAAATAAAGCTCATCTATACCCTTATTGACTTAAAGGAGACAACTAGGCTGCTATGAATCAGAGGTCAACAATATATGTTTTAATTTTCATCCCTTTGAATTTGATATGTTGAGTGGAAATTGCTTAGCTTAGGCAATTTCTACTTTACTCACGGTTTACATATAGTTTGTTAGGCCAGAATTCTGGAAATTTTCCAATGTTTTTTCAGTACTTTTTTTCAGAAGAAATGTGCATTGCTCTACCAACATCTTCCTGGGCTTTTATTTCCGTGAATATAGTTCCTAACCAATTTATTGACTTTGTGGCTGCCTTCTTTGTTTTACAAGCAAAGCCCATTGATATCCCACATGAACCTGCTTTCAACTTTGTTTATCCAAGATGTTTAATTGTTGATGTACATAAAGGAAACCAGTGAAAGTCAACTTCAAGCCCTGGGAAAAATCCATACTTTATTTACTTACCACATTCCTCATTGCACATGCATTGCATATCTCTTTTGTCTACCACACTCATTAATTCTTTTCCTATTTTGTACAGATTCATTTAGTCAAAGGCAATGGAAAATTCAATCAATGGTTCAAGATGTTCTCTTCAGGTATAATTTCCCAAATCAGGTATAATTTTCAAGATATGATGCTTTCTGTTCCATATGAATAGATAAATCAATGAATGCACCCTAATTGAAAAGCAGACTGAATAAATAAAGGCTCCATAATATTTCCACATTGACTATCACTAAATGTTTTCTTACCGAATCACTTACAGTATTCTAATCCTGTAGATATTTAATTCTTCCACATTCTAACTTAATGATCTTCCTTATCAGGCGATGTGTTGTCGAAACTCAGTGTGCCAGGCACAGACGGCAATGATTTCACAACCATTACACACAAATTTTCAAATTTATTGGCAAGCATACATTGTATCAATCGCTGATAGAATCCTCCAACACACTGGACAAAACAAGCTAAGATGGTTCTTACCACACAAGCAAACATTATTGATGCATTTTAATAATCTATATGTCCATAAATATGTCTTTGTTATCTTACTTGAATATTGAAAGTCTTGCATGATAAATTGTGGTACTTTCCCGTTGTAGATATCTTTTTAACCAGAACCTCATAGTGTATGGTATCTCCTCATTCATTCACTGTGGAAAAGTGCTTGACAAAGTATTTTTTTTTTTAGTCAACAACATTCTAATTGTATATATCATTGACACTTGCTACCGTTTTTAGTATATAGACACTGTATTACATGAACTGTAGTACCATCTTACAATGTGTCTTATATCATGAAGAGCTTTGCCATACAATTCACATACAAGCACCGAAACTTATTGAATCCTCAGAACAATTACAACAAAATTGCAACTTGAAGTTACAAGAACTTTTACAGCTACAAAGTGGTCAAAGGATCTCAAAGTAACAAACTTCAACAACTAGGCCCTCAGCTAGGTTCCTTATAAAAAACAAGTATTCTCATCGCAATTGTAATTTGTAATTCTAATAGTTATCGCATAATTCCAAGTTTTGTTGCTTTTGAAAACTACAATCACAATACCATCAATGCAGCACCATGTAATGTCCTGGAGCTAATACTATTATCATCAGATTTTCACGGGAATTTCGGCGTCCTAGCAACAACAATGACGGCGCGAAATTTAAAATTTTTTTTGCGTCATAGAGGACTTAGCGTGCGTGAAAATATTTTCACATTCACCGCAAGCAAAACAACAATTCACGTAGGTACATGTATTTTTAGCTTTTACTTTCACATGAAAAAACGGCCTGTTTATAACTAAACAGCCTTAAAGAAGCCCAAAGTGCTATATTTTATGTCACAATTGCCATTGCAGTGGATATTATCACAATAACAATTTTATCCTTAACAGGTTCACTTGAAATAGATAACTTTTGCGACTACTGCTACCGTCAGTTCATGTATTCAGCTCTGCGTTTTCTGCCTGGCTTTAGTCTCTCCTGTTCAGTGTAAGGAAGATAATTATTATTCATTATCTGCAGAAAATAAAACTGTGTCATATTAATACATTAAAAGTATATATTATTGTAACATCAAGAGAACTCTAGAGGCAAATTCAAACAACTGATAGCCTATTAACTCACCTTTCATTGAATGACAATATATTTATATATAGTGTAAACATGGATACCGAAAATGAAGTTCCCATGAACAATGAGCTTCCAGAAACAGTTGAGCCTGAAGTTGCCAACAATAACACAAAAGAACCCACAGTGGTTTATTGTGGCGAAGAAACGAAGGTAACATTGACAAATACTTTCATCCATATATTGATAAATCTAAATGTTATGCATAGATTATCAAACTGCTTTACAAAGAAACACAATTGTATCCTATGCAAGTCACTGTTTTTAATATATTGTTGTCATATTAATCCTAGCTAATCTACTTTAGTGATATTGCATCACTAAAAAGGCAATGTGCCTTCAAATTCAATGCCATTAAAAGAGGCACCAAATTTCACTTCGTCAGCACCAAAGGCAGGCATTTGATGAAGGACGAAATAGTGTAAGTTGCAATGCGAAATTCCCATCTTATCTGTGAAACATACCAATAAATAATATAATATGCAATAATTAATGGAAGCTTCATCCCATATGAAGAGAGTAGTAATATATTAATATATTAATAAATTAATATATATTTAACAAAAGATGAAATAGCGTAAGTTGCACTGCCAAATTCCCATCTCATCTGTGTGTATAACATATTGCTTACTTTTAACTCCTTCTGTAGCAATGTGTTCTTCTCTACAGGACATCTGATCAAATAAATATAAAAATTTTAACAAAAACAAGGTTAACAAAACAAAGAAAAACACAAAGAAAAACAAAGAAAAACAAATTGAAGACCAAACCAGATGCATGTGGGCAGATGTGCCAACAAAAGAAATTTTGCGTTTGGTCAGGGGCAGAGACAAAAAGTAATTGTAACTGTAATTGTGTTAATGTTTGTCTTTTGTTGGTTTTTTCCCTGTTATTTGTTTGTTTTGTTAAATTATTAAATTGTGTAGTATGTTAGATATTAATAGAAAATAATTAATAATAATACTAATAATATTGTGGAAATGATAACAAGACTATTACCTTTGCAAAACCATGAATTTCACCAACAAATATTCATCACCAACAGTACCTTTAAACTCTTCTTTCACATCCTGTGCCACAAATTTATTTCAAAAACTCGTCTTTATAAATGAACTAGAGGGCTTTTCGCATGCGTCATGGGCTCCTATTTTTCAATACTTCCCTAAGGAAGAACAGTCAACAATTCCCTTCTTTGACATCGCACCACACAAATTATGCACTACCTAAAATTCAAAAATAATACATGTAATAAAACATAAGAAGCACAGAATCTTATCTCATTGTCCAATGCACACAATGTATCTTGACTCTAGCATCCGTTGTGGCCTACTCCCAAGGGATTTTATGAAATACTATATTTCCTCAAGTCTTATACGCTGGGAAAATAAGTGAAAACCTTCACAAAAACCCTACAGATTTATTTTAAAGATGTAACTTGAAAGATCGCAATGATATAATACAATCTGGAAAAACTTACAAAACTTACAGTGAGAGAAAGAAAAGATGAAAGGAAGGACACACTGTCAGCATGTTCTTTGTTCAGTTGAGTTCTCTTCGGTCACAACAATTATTAGCCAATCCAACTCAATCAGATAATTACGTCAAAACGAGGCTGCATAACAATAGAATTTGTTGTGTGATTTTGATTTATGCTATGTTTCGTCAGTAGCAATTTATCATGCTGGTGGTTGTGCTGTCCAAATATTCATTTGCCAAATCTTGCATCGCAACGGAACTTGATGGTGAAATAAGAGAAAGTAAACCTGAGAGAAACACTCATTTTGCCGCAGCTGAGGAGTAAGTAGAGTTTATTTTTAGTTTCACCCCATTCAAGTTCCCATATAATTGCTTAGGCCAATTGTATTTCACTCATTGTTAACATGTAGTTTCTTGAGGCCAAAATTGACAACTCCGCTTATGTTTCATGGCTTTTTATATCTAATGTTTTGGGAAAGAGTGTTTAATGCTGCACCCACATGTTCCAGTGGCTTTAATTTGGCTACAATATTTTTTTTGACGATTCTTTTCACTTTGTGGCTGCCTTCTTTGCCTTACCAGCCAAGCCCAATACTCCTATGAAACTCCTTTCACCATGCAATTCCCATCCCATTCATGATGATTATGAAGTACTTTTGCATTGGTTATCCACGGTGTCCAATGCTTATCCTTGTGTTCTATATGATTGAAACTGATGTAAAACCAAAACCAATCCCAGCCTTGTAATTGATTTAATTTAATAAAGCTTTTTCGTGGCAATTGCATTACATGATCTGTTTTGTCTGTAATGTCATACTCAACATTATTAATTTCTTTATTTGTTTTTATATCGAGATACATTGAATCAACATCAAAGGAAAATTAAACTCCACAGATTCTCTCTTTATTCAAGATTATTTCTGAACTTTCTCTTAAGATGTGATGCTCTTTGTGACCTATATTCAGGCAGATCCATAAATTTCCACACCTTCCTATTGTATCCTATTGTTTACCAAGTGCTGACTGCTATCCTATAATAACCACACCAGCAAACAGCACATGGTGTAAAGCAGCCTTTTTCAAATTCCTCATTTATATTTATTCATCCACGTTAAATGAACCCTGTTAATCATGTGAAGGAAAGGAAACTATTGTTACTTGAGTCAAACTTACTTTTTGCTATGAGGGCTTTTAATATATTCTTAATACTACGTTACAATACAGTGAAGAAATTCCCAATTGTTATTCCAGTTAAACAAAGTCGCTAAATATGAAAGAGGAATTTTTCAATAACAAAATATTCAGCTCCCAAGGGCTATCTTATCCAAATCTAATTCTTTATTAACCTTGATAGTAATATACCAACATGTTAAATAGAATATAATTTGTCTCTTTCACTTTGTAGATCTACTGATGTACATCATTGTACAAATGCAAGTATTGGAGACTTCATACCTATTGCTTTATCAAAATTCAATGCAACACTGTCATCCTATCATGGGAACAAAATCATACCTCTGTAAGTCAACATTAATTTAAATTCTGGATGCTCATCATAGATGGTCCTTTACTGTTTATTTGCAAAGGACCACTGGCAATTGTCAATGGAGGCACTCAACTAATAGCAAGCTAATTGTGCAGGCTGATCGCTAAAACTAATTGCCATGCATGTTAAACACTACAATCGTGACAATAGATAGACAAGGGAGCGAGGGCGAGCCAAACCACTGTACGTGGGGTCGGAAGAGGCATGAGCGTTAGCGAATGTTACATTACGCTTTTGTACTTGACAGGCTCCGGGAAGCGAGCGCATGCGAGCACCCCCGGCTACTCTAGCATTACTATTCTGCGGAGTCACGTGACGACACACTTTCCTTGGGCCGATATGGCGAACGAGGTATCCATAAAGGCTTTTTTCCGAGGCCCTTAATCTTCCCTATTTTTAAGTGAGCTGTTCCTTGCTGGCTGAACCGGAAAGTTATCTATATGAGAGCTCACAGTTTCGACTAAAAGGTTAGGAAATTCTTTGTTAAAGTTTGCCTAATTGGCTATCATCGCAAAATCCATTTTCGAACGAAGTATTGGCTGTTGACGTGATGCGTTTCGCCTTTTGCTGCAATTTGATTGGCTCTTTTGCAACTTCATGTGAACAGTGACGCATTTTTCGTTATCATGCATATTAGCCCTCGGGTTGAACAGCAGGTACTTTTGGAGAAGACGCGTGTTTTTGTTTTCAACACAAAGGATAACTGGGCGCCTTTCAAAGTGTTTTACGACCTGAATTATCTTTGTAAAGACTTGCTAATTGTTTGAGAGACCGCTGGAAAACTACAGGAGACAATTGAGAACACAGGTGATAGCTTTGTTTTGTTTTTTGAATGAAATAGTTTTAGTTTTTGTACAACCGCCATTGTTGCTTCGGCATACTGTGACGCTTAGGCATAATGCAAACAAAGTCAAAGTTTTAAAAACCAAATTATGATACGCGATTATCAGGCGAGCGGAGCGAGCCAAACTGTTGTACTGGGGTTGAAAGGGGCATGAGCGGCAGCGAATGCAGCGCACGAAGTGCGCCAACTACAGGCGAGCGTAGCAAGCTAACCTATTGTACATGGGGTTGAAAGGGGCATGAGCGGTAGCAAATGCAGCACATGAAGTGCGCCAGCCACAGGCGAGCGCAGCGAGTTAACCCATCGTACGTGGGGTTGAAAGAGGCATGAGTGGAAGTGAATGCAGCGCACACAGTGTGCGCCAACCACAGGCGAACGCAGCAAGCTAACCTATTGTACATGGGGTTGAAAGGGGTATAAAGGGTTAACCCATCGTACGTAGGGTTGAAAGAGGCATGAGCGGAAGCGAATGCAGCGCACAAAGTGCGCCAACAACTGGCGAGCGCAGTGAGCTAACCTACTGTACATGGGGTTGAAAGGGGTATGAGCATGAGCGAATGCAGCGCACGAGGTGCGCCAACCACAGGCGAGTGCAACGAGCTAACCCATTGTACATGGGGTTGAAAGAGCTATGAGCGGAAACGAATGCAGCGCACGAAGTGCGCCAACAACATAAAGTCTTTTCACTTGCCCCCTCCGGGAAGTGAGCGAACGCGAGCGCCCCCGGCTAGTAACGAACTCATATGGGACAATGGTGAAATAACAATGTATTACTTATATCCATGGGAGTCCACTGCAACACTTGCACAAAATAAATGTTGATCTGTTATATTAGTAAAAATGTATGTTAATAAAACTTAAGTTCATTGTTCTGCTAACCTACCCACAGTTACAATTTCCATTCATTCAACTTTTCACTATACCTTCACCAAACCTTTCTAAGGTCAATTGCCATCTTATGATCCAATATTTCAGGTCAATACAAAAGTCACCAATACGAGGCTTGTTTTGCCAAAACGAGGCCAATCCCTCAAAATCTATTCATACACCCCCCTAAAGGGCTCTGTGCTATCTGGAAGCATGATCAAAAGAAAATACTCGGGCCAGCGCAGCGAGCCCAGGGACGTCACTATTGGGGGGGCTTGGGGGGGTGGTTAATCCCCCCAATCCTGAAAAACGGCAGTTCACAGGGCAAAACTGAAATAAATATTATATTCTCGCAGGGCAAAGAATATTAGTTAGAACTCAAGTTTCACAAACTTTTTAGTTTCTATTTCCTTCATTGCCATGTTCAATACACATCTTCTTATGAATGTAAATTCCTCGGCCCGAGCCCTTTATTCCATTCCATTTTCCGTAAATTACTATGTTTTCCGTATTTCTATGTCTTCCTTCACGTGGTGTATTCTGACGTAGGATACCGTAAATCCTTGAAAAAGCCCCCGGGGGCTTATTTGCGAAAACGAAATTTTAGCTGGATAATTGTTCAATATTAAGCAAAATAAAAGCTATACGATGCAGCCAATCAATAAAGTTATTGGTTTAAACTTTCTGCTATTTGCAATACATTCACTAAACAACTTCAGTGTCTGGAAACTTGGCTTCAATATCCTTGCAAATGATTATCAGGATGGAGGCTTGTTCAAGGGGAGGGCTTATTCGGAGGTGGGGGCTTTTTCGAGGATTTATGGTATTTTGATTAAGATTTCCGCGCGATTTCCGATTTAAAATTCCAAAAGGTGCTTGCAGATTTTGAAAATAATCATTAGTCATCAGAGCAGAGACAAAGTTTTTCAGAGGCAAACTGAACCTTTAGCAAACTTAAAATTAAAAACTCGCTGCGATCTAAAATGAAAGATGAACGATTAAATGATCTAATTCTAATAGCGTGTGAAAAAGATTTAACAGACACTATCCTGCTTAATAAAGTGTTGAAAACATGGCAGAAAAAGAAATGAGAAGACTTTCAATCAAATAAATTAGTGTAAAATTAGTCTTTATGTTGACTTTTATTTACAAAATATCGATTGTTTGTTTGCTTTGGTTTTTAAAACTATTACCTACCTAGTCTATCTACTCGTTTTACGAGGAAAACTTTCACAGGGCAAAACTGTTTACACCCCCCCAAAAAAATTATGAAGTGACGTCCCTGAGGGAGCCAACCCATTGTGCGTGGGGTTCAAAGAGGCATGAGTGTGAGCGGATGCAGCGCACGAAGTGCGCCAACCAGATTAAGCCTTTTTTACTTGACGGGCTCTGGCGAGCGAGCGAAGACACCTGCATGTATGTATGTATGTATGTTTGTATGTTTGTATGTTTGTATGTATGTATGTAAGTATGTGTGGGCATGAGCGTAAGCGAATGCAGCGTGTGAAGTGCCAACCAGATTAAGCTTTTTCTACTTGACGGCCTGGGGTTAAGGAGAGAAGCGAGTGATGACCCAAAGATGGCACAAAGAAGGGCCGCCCGATTCGCTTTTGGAAATTACAGCAGAAGTCAAGCAGTGTTTATCCTGCCGTACTCCAGAACAGACTGTTACAAATTTTCATTTGTCCCAACATGTATTAAAATCTGGAATGGACTTCCTCCTAACGTCAAGGATAGTCGGTCTCTAAATAACTTCAAAACAGCTTTAGATGGCATTAATGTTTTCATAGAAGTATTTTAATTTTGTTTTTATGTATTTATGACTGAAAAAGGAACACAAAATTTGATATAACTTGCTTAATTTGTTTCTTTTAGGAAACTATTTTTTTTTCACTCAAAACAACCATTTACTCCAAATCCAATAGTTGGTATTTTCTCTCCATTGCACCAAATGATTGAATTCATTTGTAATCTCTAGCAGTATACAGTTTCCTAAAAGGTAACATTATATTTTCTAATCACTGACGTTTTATCATCTAATCACTAACAAATTGTGAGTAATACCCAATTTTCGGGTGTGTTCCTCATTTGATAAATAGATAGATAGATAGATAGATAGATAGCTCTGTGTGAACCTTGTGACTGTCCATGTTGCCAAATGCCACCACCGAAGCCCACTTAGCTGCCTTTCCATGCCACCATTCAAAACCTTAAGTGCCAGCCTCCCCCCCCCCCATGGATTCGAATGCAGCTCAATGAGTACTCGATTGTTACTTGTGCATCACCTTCAACACCTGTGAGCACCAGCCTCTCCCCTCATGGAGAGCATTCGAATGCAGCTCATTGTCAGAACTCAAGTGCCTGTCCCACTCCACTGGCAGCAGGCAGTCAAGACTTGATGATAACTTGGCTTTGGGGGTCCCAGAACCGGTCCTAGTGGGGTAACCCATCACTTGGTGCCGTGACTTGTCATTTGTGCTAAGAAGAATGGCAAGCCACTGCGCACATTGACCTATAGGCCCTAAACCTGCATGCCGTATGTGAGACACATCACACTCTGACATGCCCCACCACTGATGGGTCCAAAGAGAGCCTCGGCTTCTGGCTATTTCAAAAGCCAGAAGCTGAGCAGCCAAGGCCATAAAAGTAACATCTTTAAGCAGTCTTGCTCTCAAATCTGCTCTTTTTCTATAGGAAGGTCTGAAGTCATTTCTCCTACAAAAGATAATTACATAGGATTAATCTGCATTCTAAATGGATATCATTAATGTCGCTTAGTTTTTAAAAAGATTTTCAGGCCAACATGAAGTTGGAGCTTGGCTTCCAAATAGCATTTGACAATTTTAATTTGCGAAGGCAAGCGAGACATAAAACAGCAAAGTTAAAAATGATAGACATGGTTTAGCGAATGAAATCGCCGTTCGTGACAGAGTAAACTTATGTCATGAGACAGAAAATTCACTGAAAAAACAGCCAGACAGGAAATCTGGATTACCACCAAAGAAGAATACCAGCAACTAGAAAAAACATCCAAGAATTCATTAAAAGAATCATTTGCCAACTAATGAAACTGTCATGTATTGTAACTCATTGTGTCCTGTGTGTTTGTCATGTATTGTGACTCATTGCACACATGTGTGTTGTCATGCAAGTACCTTGTGTTGCTATGCATATTAAATGTCCTTAGGGAATTAATATTGTATTTAAAAAGAGTGATTGAAATCAAGATGTTAGTTATTCACACTGAAGTTAGGCTTGTTGTTTTGCGTGTGATCTATTCAACTGGCGACGATGATAACTGGCAAGCTGCAAAAATTATGATGTCTATGTTTGGTAATTTGGAACCATTCGAAGGAGGAGAGTTTTCCTCGTACAAGTAGAGGTTGGAAGCATTTTGTGTAGCAAATAACATCGGTATAGTGCCTAACGATGTGACTAATGCGGTTGTGCAAGCTGCAGAGCAAAGGAAAGTTCTTTTAAAATTTCACTGATTGGAAAGAAAGCGTACGCAACATTGAAAGATTTATGTTTACCGGATTCCCCTATTGGAATTATGTGATCTACTGATTAGTTATTTCAAGCCGAAAGTTTCGGAGGTCGCTGAAACTTACTGCTTTCATCAAGCTGTTCAAAACGAAAATGAGAGCGTTTTTGAATATGTCAATCGTTTGAAACATTGTGCTGTACATTGTAATTTTGGCAATTTTTTACCCCGTGCGCTACGAGACGAATTTGTCAGGGGAGTAAGGAATCCAACTATAAAAACAAAGTTATTGTCTGCAGACAGAACTTTCGACCGTGCTGTACAAATTGCTATTGCAGATGAAGCTGCACAGAAAGAAGTAAAATTACTGCAAACTCATCACAATCACACAACTCCTCATTCCGCTATTGTGAATTATGCGAAAGGAAAGCAATTTGAAAGAAATTCGAAGGATAAAGGAAACAATACATGGAATGTGTCTACTAATGAACGACGTTTTCAAACAAAAACAAAAGAATGTTATTGTTGTGGGTCCCAAGAGCATCTTGCAAATCGATGCAAATTCATCAAATCTATTTGCCATTTTTGCCGCAAGGAAGGGCACTTACAAAAGCACAATGGTACAGCTTGTTTATGAAAGCAAGCTGTACCATTTGCCATATGTGAACAATACGAAAAAGCTTTGGATAAATTAGAAAAAGATGGTATTATCAAGAAAGTTGAATATTCTGAATGGGCGTCACCTACAGTTCCCATAGTGAAAGCTGATGGGAGTTTACGTATTTGTGGAGATTATTCACGCACCATTAGCAAGTTTTCTGTGTTGGAAAAATACCCTGTACCAACAATAGAAGAGCTCATGGGAAAATTACAAGGAGGAAAGAAGTTTACAAAGCTTGATTTATCGAAGGCGTATCATCAGTTGGAATTAACAGCTAAAAGTGAGAAATTTACTACAATCAGCATGACAAAGGGATTGTACCAATACAATCGCCTTCCTTTTGCAGTTACAAGTGCTGTTACTATTTTCCAGCGCACAATGGAAAATCTTTTAAATCATATACCCGGGTGTGCGGTGTATATCGATGATATTTTGATTACTGGAAGTTCAGATGATGAACATTTGCAAAATCTATGTCAAGTTTTAAATTGACTACAACAGAAAGGCATCAAATTGAAGAAGGACAAGTTTGACTTCATGTGCGACAAGGTTAACTATTTGGGGTTCGTCATCTCATCTACTGGAATCTCACCTATGCCAGACAAAGTTAACACCATTCATAAGGCCAAAGCTCCAAACAACATTGCAGAATTACAGAGCTTTATTGGAATGGCTAACTACTTACGTCAGTTCATTCATAATTTTGCTGATATCATGCTACCTTTGTACAAGTTATTGCGGAACGATATGAATTGGAGGTGGGGAGTTGAGGAGCAGCAAGCTTTTGTCAAGATTAAAGCATCTATTACGTCAGAGCAAGTATTACGTCACTACAACCCGAGTGCACCATTAGTGCTACAAGTTGATGCATCATCGATTGGAGTGGGAGCTGTTATTTTGCAACCAGACGTTGGAACTTTGAGACCTGTAGCCTACACTTCAAGGATACCTGCAAATGCTGAAAAGAAGTATTCTCAGATCAAGAAAGAATCACTAGGGATAGTATTTGGAGTCCCTAAGTTCAGGCAATATTTGCTCGGAAGGCATTTCATTTTGAAAACGGATCACAAACCATTGATAACCCTATGTGGGGAACACAACCCAATACCGCAGATGTTCTCATATCTTTGTTATTAGGATGAATTTTTAAAATCAGGCCAATGGAAATTTAGAAAAATTATTGCTCTTTTGAAAAATGTTTGTTTGAAGTTGTTTTTTGAAACTATATGTGGCAGCCACCCTAAATGAAAACATCACTTTCTCGCAGCTTGGCGGGATTTTAGCCGCCATGACAGACAATTTTCTTGCGTTTTGTTGAATTTCTATTGTTCTCAAAGTCCACTGATTGGTCAGTTCAATTAAAGTAAAACAATAGCTGGACTTCGAAAAATCCCCCCCCCTTGCTGTCTTCACCCAAGAAAGTGTGTGGATATGAGAATGACTAACAGAGCTATACTCCGCAAATGACATTTGACGCCTACCGTTGACGATCTAATTCAAAGGTTAAATGGAGAAAAACATTTCTCCAAGCTTGATTTGCGCGCTGATTATCTCAATTTCGCTAGACGAAAACAGTAGATATATCACTACATTTCAGACACACAAAGGTCTTCACTGTTACAAGAAACTCAACTTTGGAACGTCATCCGCAAGCAAAATATTTCAACACACAATAATAATAATAATAATAATAATATTTATTGCTTACTCACAGTTTCTACTGTCCGAATAAGTTTCGGCAGTTTGCTCAACTGTGGACATGTATTTGTAGCCAGGGTGTAAAAAATAAAGTTATTTTTAAAAAAGTTTTATAGAAAATGTTTTTAGGAAATATTGTTAAACTGTTCGTTAAAAGTGGAAAATTAAGAGATACTTAAGCTATTAAGTTGCAGAAGAACTTGTTAATATTCCTAATGCGTTAAATATTAGCGATGACGTTATTGTATTTGTCAAGTCAAGTCAAGACGAACAAGTGAGGACAAACACGATAAAGCTCTAGAAAGAGTTTTCCAACAATTTTCAGATACAGGTCTTACCCCCAACAGAGAATAATGTGCTTTCAACAAAGACAAAATCACATTTTTTGGATTTGTGTTTTCTGCAAACAGCATATTGCCCGATCCAGTCAAAGTTGATGCAATAAAAAACGCAATTGAACGATTTATTCCTTACCAAGCCACTGCTCCTGACGTTCGTCCTGAACCACTATCAATGAGTGAACTACCCCTTTCACCATGGCACACAGTCCATATAGACTTTTGCGCCCAGTTTCCAACTGGAGAGTATGCATTAGTCGTGATCGACGCTTTACCTCGTTCTCCAGAGGTGGACATAGTCAGCTCTACATCAGCTAAAGTTATTGCACCCAAATTACAGAAAATTTTCACTACACATGGACTTCCAACCATCATTAAAAGTGACAATGGCCCACCTTTCTCTGGTCATGAATTTTATAAATTTATGAAGGAACTTGGAACGAAACACAAACCTAGTATTCTGTTATCACCACAAGGAAATGGAGAAGTGGAACGCTTCATGAAACCATTTCAAAAGCACTGCCGTTTTAGAAAAGAAAGATTGGAAGAGATCTATCTATAAATTTTTATTGAACTATCACTCTACAACTGGAAAAACTCCAGCAGAGCTATTATTCAATCGCAACATTCAGAATAAATTACAAGATATTCCAACAAATAATGCCGATCATGACAACGATCTGAAAGAAACAGATTCCAAAGCAAAGTCAAACATGAAAGAATATGCTGATCGCAAATTCAAAGCTGTATAATCCGAGTTGAGTATTGGAGATACTGTATTGGTACGTCAGAGAAAACTAAATAAACTCACACAGAAATTCAATCCTCAACCTTACAAAGTAACATCAAGGAAAGGCGCACGAGTTACAGTATGTCAAAATAGACGTTACATCACTCAAAATGTTGTTTATTTTAAGAAAATACCCGAAAAAATCAGTATTTCATGGATTATAATTATGATAACGATGGCGATTTGGATCTTGATTATGATCGAAATGATGAAAATATTCAAAGGCAAGAAGAAGAACATGTACCGCAGAGATATTCATTAAGAGAAAGACGTCCTGTTGACAGATATGGAAACAATACTTTTCAGACATAACTTAATTATTAGTATTTAATCATGTTTTGTTGGACTATGAACTCGAGACTATTTTACATCTGGTAAGGGGGGTGTAGTGTTTAGCTTGGGGTCTAGAGACATTATAGACTTGAGAGTATTATCATGAAATCTGAATATTGGCACCAAGCAGTCGTTTTTTGCTTCTCCTTCTTCCAATAAAGAGCTGGGATCTTGAAGATCGTATTTAGCTCTGTGAGTCTGTGTGTGCGAGGCTACATCACAGGTCTCTAAATTAAACTAAAGTAAATTAAATATTTTCATTATATTATTGTATTTTACTAGGCTAAAACGTTTAAAGTAAACGAAATGTTAGTTCAGTCAAATAGAGAGGAGAGATGTGAAGGTTTCCAGATCTGGGGCAAGTACGACGCTGGCGGGGAGATTATTCCATTCTCTTGCTGTTCTCGGAAAGAAGGAGTTCGCGTAGGCAGCGTAGAGTATACGCTCCTGGTAAAATCTGTGTTGCCCAAGAGTCTTGGTGTTTGTCAAATACTTGTGTGAGGAGATGTGAACAAGATGGTTTTGCATTTTGTACAGCATGGTAAGCCTGCTACGTTCTCTTGGCTCTCTAGGGATTTCCAGGCAAGGTCTGACAACATCTTGGTTACACATCCTGGAGTTTTGGTCGAATAGTTGTTGAAAACGTAGCGGGCTGCCCTCCTCTGAACTTCCTCAAGGGTTTGGATATTAGCTTTGGAGCATGGGTCCCAGACAGTCGAAGGGTATTCCAATATAGGACGAACCATAGCTTTGTAGGAGGCGTCTTTAACTTGTGAAGTGCACTCCCGTAGACTATGGCGAAGAAAACTGATTGTGCGACTAGCCTTGCCTGCGGTATTGCTCACTTGTGTGTCCCATGACAGCTTGTTAGTAATGGTCACACCAAGATATTTACTGGCATCAACCACGTCGAGGAGATGGCCATGCAGGTAGTACTGTGTGCTGATGGCCTTCTTCTTCTTGTGCGGGGCTATACGGATGACAGAACATTTGCTGGGGTTGAAGCTCATCTGCCAAGTTTCTTCCCGCTTTTCAAGTGCCGTAAGATCTTCTTGGAGGCGCTGGCTGTCATTGTCACAAACTATGACCTTGAACAGCAAACTGTTGTCTGCAAATAACTTGGATGCTGACGTTTTGATGGAATCTGGGAGGTCATTGATATATGCCAGGAACAACAAAGGCCCAAGCACTGCACCTTGAGGAACGCCAGAAAGAATATCGGCTGGCTCGGACTTGGCTCCTTCTAAAATGACCTGTTGTGTTCTATGATTCAGGAATGACTTTATCCACATCTTTGTGTTTCCCCACACCCCGTAGTAGTGCTTGTATTTTGTGGTTCTTAAATTCCATTGACAACAAGCATATTCGGAGATAAAAAGCCATAAGTTGCTTCATTCAAAACATTGATTTAAATTGTGTGGTGTGTGTGTCAATTAACTTGTCTCAAGAAATAGGGATGTCATTTTGATCGCCATTTTAATTTATCATTTTATGTCATTAGATATATGTAATTTCAAAGAATATGCCAATGAGCCAGAAATGGATGAAAGTCAAGTACCCAAATATGATGAAAGAAAGAAAAGAATTAACAGAGAAGAGGCAGTATCAAATTACTCAAAAAGAGATCTACAGAAAGGCCTTTTAGATCTAGCATGACATGAAAACAACAAAAAGGTTATGGAATACGTATCTACAACCTAAGGAAATATTCACTCCCTTTGTTTGTATCAACAGGTTGTACTGTGTATGCTGGGCTTGCCTTCCATTTTCACAAATCAAGTTTTGTTAAGTGAATGAAAAGGAGTGAAGTTGCTCTTCAATAGAACAATCAACTTCCATCGAGTTTGGGTAAAAATGTTCCTATTGACTATGCAATTGAACTCTTAAATGGGGAAATCAAAACTGATTTGAAAAATATTTTAAGTTGACAGCAGAAACAATTCAACGGGTAGGCAAATCAATAAAGGAATATAAAGGAATGGAAACAAGGGTTGACTTCCAGATTTGTAAATTTTCTGCATTTTAAAAACACAAAACCAGACTCAAGACTCAAGTCAGCCTTGAGGTGACTCACGACAGATGGCTTTTATTTCACTGTATTATCCAGAAATCTCCAAAGGGCTCTCCAAAAAAGCTTTGATAGGGTATGCAAGGGAAGTAACTGGACGCAAAGACATCAGCGTGACATTCTACCAGCATTCTTATGGGAATGTGCTGCTGAGTTTTTTATGAAGAACGGCCCAGCAAACTAAATCTCCCAGAGTTGAAAGAACAATTAATGAAACATTTATGCCTAAGGAAGCCAGAAGGTTTCATTATGCCGAACTCTACGGTTGAAAACAGGGTGAAACTGAAAGCTGTGACGATTTCGGAAGAGAAATTCAGCAACTTGTCCGCAGGGCATACACAGAAATGCCCGTAGAACACCAAGATACACTAATGAGGGAACACTTTGTTAATGGGTTATGTCCTGAGTTGAAATGTATAGTGCTGACTTCAGATCCAACATCAGTCCTTAAGGCAATGGACATTGCAAAGCGAGAGGAATTAAATGAACAGGTCACCAATGGCACTGCTCCTTTGGTAAGGCCAAAAGGAGCCGGGAATGTCATCTTTTCTCCTTCTGCACCTGTTAATTCTAGATCTGTGGAGCAGGGTATGAATGAAAGGTTAGATCGCCTCAAGGGAGTAATTGAAAAACTTGCCCTGCTGATGTATAATATGCATTCTACCCCAAGGCCTGAACGTCAACAATGGTGACCAGCAAGTCATGAATGAAACCTTCGTTGTACTGATGGTAGGCCAATTTGCAACTTCTGTAAACGTGTGGGACACATGGTGTTGCAATGCCGTGCCAAAAACACCAAGGCTGGAAATTCAAAAAACTAGATTTCCCTCTTCACAAAGCTCTATTGGGGTGTGAGGCAGCTAATGGTAAAACGAAACTCCCCCCACTTTAATTAATACTATAAATAGATCTAGTGAAATGTATCAATGCGTTACTTCAACTGGACTCACCAATAATTAAGAAACTGAAATTATAATCGGCTGTGGATCGGATATTTTGATAATTAGTTTTGATTTGCTTAATTTGGTAAAATTGCTGATAAAATCGGAAACATGGCGAAACATAGTAAATACTAAAGCTTTAGTAAATATTAAAGCTCTGCTATAGGCCAACATTTACTCAACAACCCAGAATGTGCCCAAAACTACAGTGAAGAATGTTTTCGCATTATCGGCAGAGCTAGGTCAAAATTTCACTTACGAATTTTGGAATCTGTCTACATCAAAACCATGGATCCCATACTGTGTAGACAGAAAGAGTTCGTTTTCCCACTGGGACTCTTTCAATAATCTATTGTTCGATCACTGGTGATGATTGGTTGTTTGCACTTTACCAATCACTCACCTCTTTTCTGATTGGCCAATTTCGATCCATTTCTAGGTATAATTGTTTGTTAGGTTTTCACTTTTGTTTTCTTTCTGATGTACTACTCTGATGAGTGTCAGACGTAAAGCTTTAGTATTTACTATGTTTCGCCATGTTTCCGATTTTATCAGCAATTTTGAAGTTCTGTACCGATCAAAGACTGTTCTATTAATTTAGTAAATAGGCATTCTCATTCACAGTTGGAAATTAACATTAACCCTATTTCAGCTGAAACCCCCACAGGTGAATATCTAGATATTGTCGGTAAAACAACAGTAGAGTTGGATCTGGTAGAAAGTAAATAGTATGTAGAATGCCATGTCGCATGTAACTTTAAGTATGCATTTTACTAGCCACGGACCTTCTCATTAAGACCAGCACCAGTATAGATTTACATAACATGCAAGCCAGTACAGGGCAGCAGATAGTACCGATTAGCATAGTTAAGAAGCCCAGCCGAGCTCCAGTCTGTGTTGTAGAATCACTAGAGATACCTGCCAGATGTGACGCTGTACTTCAGGGTGGTGTATCTGGGATGTATGGGACAGTTCTTAACATTAGCAACACTTCCTTTCTCAGATTCATTAATTTATCCTACCAGAAGTGTTGCTCATGTTAAGAACGGGGAAATCCCTGTAAAAGAACTTAATGCTAACAGTTTCCCAGTTAAGATCTTTTCAGGAACTTGAGTTGGAATGGCGGAAACCTTGGATATGAAAAACATTACATCGAACAAAGGTGAGTCAAACTTTGATTTTTTCAACTCTCATTAATGGATTATCAAAGCCGGCGGACACGTTAAGCAATTGGTTCTAATTAAAGTTGATTAAATTGTCCTAAGATCCACTGTTCGTTGGACACGCAAAGAAAAACCATTTTGTTTGAAATCATTGAAAACCTCATAATTTCCAGCATTCTGCGACCACATGGTCCATAGAAGCCCCGCGTCCTGATTTCCTTCCCAAGGTTGTTCCAGGTCCATGATGATTTAAATTGAAATCCTTGAAGGATTGCAACCATGCAACCATGATACAGTTGCAACCATTTCCCGACCACATGGTCCATGGAATCCCCGAGTTCAGATTTGCATTCAAGCTGTTTCCAGGTCCATGTTTTCTCTGATGATTTAACCTTGAAATCATTCAAATCTTCAAAGTTTCATCCATTCCCCACAGCATGGCCCATGGAATACCCTTATCCCAACTTCCATTCCAAGGTTGTTCTGGGTCCATGTTTTCTCCCATGATTTAATTTGAAATGATTCTGATTGTGATATTTCCATCCTTTACCCCATGGAAGCCCCAAAGTCTGATTCCATTCGAAGGTTGTTGCAGGTCCATTTTTTCCGCGATGCAAATGTTTGTGCACTTCTGAGCGTGCCAGAAACATTTCGATTTAAACCGAACAAAGAGAAGCGTTGCGATTGGAAAGTATATCAGAAAATATAATTGGATTCATTTAATTCGAAATTTCGATTAGAGAATATACAATATCAAAAATACAGATCAAATTCGTAAAAACATATTTAAAACTACAGAAATTCCATGAAAGCAATACAAAAGCGCATTGCGGCAACTTTAGAGGGGCCCCAAAGTTAGATGCATCTAAACACGCATTCGAAAATTCATGACATATAAAAGGGTTTTAAATACAGCAGATCATGAAAATCACTTCACTCACATATTTCACAGACCAAATGCACAATTTTGACAAATGCACAATGACGGCTTCCGCCAATCAGGAAGTACAAAGCTGGCTTCATAAATGGCAGAATGCATAAGGTGTCACTATCGAGATAACGTCTCTGCAGAAGCACCAAGGAAAGGTTGCAGAAATTGCAGGTGAACTCAGCACGCATCTTTGGCTGTAAAACCGACATCAAGTTCCAGAAAATCTTAGAGCAGACATTGAAAAATCTAGAAGAACATATGATGGTACGAATGCTTGCCAGTTGTGCCGTTGCTGATTATTGTCTTGACTGGGAACCAAGCATACGTAGTGGGGAGATGCTGAAAGCTGACATTGAACATCTATTTCCAAGTGTTCCTCAGAAAGTGAATTCTTTGCCAGATATTAGCAATTTCGCCGATGCACACGAAGCATTATACATCCTAAGAGCTTCTGGTGTCATAAAGCGGCACTACTACCTTGACGAGGAGTTGCAAGAAGCACAACTGTTTGCAAGTATAGACGATTTGAAAAGCCATCTACACGCAGGAATTTCCAGGATGGAGAAGAAAAAGGCTTCTGTGGTGATCTACACAAGCCAGAGCATATCATTTGTCATTCATACTGGTCGTGAAGAGAATGACATGTACCTTGCATTGCTTGACAGTCACTATATTCGGGATACCCTCAGAGGCTGCAATGCCTGCAGCATTGTACTGCTACGTTACTTAGAGATGCAAGAAAAGACTGTGATCATGAAGTTAGTGGACTGGATGGTAAAACGTGTTAATAACGGTGCTGGTTTCCATAGTCTCTTTGAATTGGTTCCCAAAAATGAAGACGTTGAACAGAGCATCATAAACGACAGTGAGACCAAGCATGCAGAATGGGATGAAGACATCTCCTACATGACGGAAGGTTTAGAAATCCCAGAAGAGGGATGGGCAGAAGACCTCTCGTACATGGCCTATGAACTAGCTGAAGCTGTTCCATCCGCACATGACAACAGAGTGATGCTGCTCCATTCACTGGAAGACAACAATTGTACTCCAACCTGTACAAACGGGCTTTTATGGCATGGAATATTAACAAAATTTGGTCTAACAACATTTAAGCCATTTCAAATACAAGCATTATGGGCCATAGATCATGGACGAGATGCGATTGTGGTTCAACCAACAGGTTCAGGAAAAAGCCTTTGCTTTCAAGTAGCTGCTCTAGCATATGACAAAAAATTGCCATTGTAATTTGTCCACTAATCGCACTGATAGAAAATCAGGTAAGATCTGTTTCCATTTAAAATTTGTTACATATCTAAAACACTTGACTTCTTTCGAGTTGCATTGACTCTCTGCAACATGGCTACTAATTTACAAAACGTATATATTGTGTATTATATCATTGAAGGTCGTAGCTCTGAAAAGGAACCACATTGATGCAATAGCGTTCAGGACTTTTGCAGGAGATGAAGAGCCACAGAACAACACAAGGGTGCTGGGAGATAGACACGACAACAGACCTTTGCTTGCTTATATGACACAAGAGCACTTTAACAAGGTCTGCCAAGACTTGCACGGGATGCTGCATTACATCAAAATGTTGGTGTTCGGCGAAGCACACAAGATCTTTGATCGGCATGATGATTTTCGAAGGGCCTACAGTGCATTAGCCAACATTCATGGTGTTTTCCCCGGCATACCTGTCGTAACTCTCACAGCTACATTGACTCAGAGAGACCTGGAAACCCTGGCAACAGAATACCTCCACAATCCAATCTAGATACAAGGAACCGTTGACTGACCGAATATCCGATTAGCAGCTAAAGAAATGAATGCGAACAGTGAATGCTGGATATCTGCAGCCAAAGAGCTAGCCAGGTGGATACAAGGCTGTTTCGCCATAGTTTACATGGACTTTACAAACAAAGTGAAGGAAATGTCCGAAACACTGTCCATGGAGCATGCACTCGACTGCAGAATCCTCAGGTCGAATTTGTGGCTAGAGTTGGCTGTATGCAAAGCATCAGTGTCTTCATGCAAGAGCTTGGCAGGGCACGGCGTACCGATGACCATTCGTCAGACAGATTACTATTGTTCAATGAAAGTAAAGACGATCAGCGATTAGGTTACTGTGTCAAAGGTTGTGGAGAAGCAGACACAGAGCGAATAAAGAGTGACTATGCAGAGTGCCGGCAATGGATCTATTGCATTTACACTGGTGATTATCTCAGTGAAGCCTTGTTGCGATATTATTCTGAAGGTAATTATGTGGCTGACCGACTTTTCTTATTCACTAAAGCATTATTACTTTAAATCGAAGCAGGTGTTTACAGAAGTTCACCGTTTATTTCAGAGACATCGACAAAACCAGACCAGTGCTGTGTGTGTTGTGAAAGCAAAGCAAGCAAGACCTTCAACATCAAGGAACCTCTTATGGTGTTGCTAGCTGCAGTGCAGGAGCTGCAAAATGCGCTGCAGCAGAAGAGAAAAAATGACAAGGGGCAAGATGGCGTATCGGAAACGAAATTGGTCGCCTGGGTTCGAGGAGCAAAGCAGGATTGGTTGGCGACCAATCCTGCTATCTTCATTGTCAACTATATCCTTGGGAATATAAACCTTTCCGGAAGTAGAATCCTTTCGTAGCCAGTTATGAAGCGTGATAGCAGCAATTGTGATTGTTTTAGCGTGAGAATAGGTGCCTAAACACTCTTCAACGATTGGCTAAAATACCAAATCCATTTTCAGAAACACGCCGCATCCTGGAAAATCTGTAATTGAACACACGTTTTTCAGAAGTCAAACCTTTCTGAGGGTATGGTTTCATCATAAAGACAGAAAGATGGAAAGCATCGTCACCTGTACATACATATGGGACTCTTTTAAGGCGACCAGAAAGTGGTGTAGCATCTGGTAAATTAAGTGTGACAGACTCTAAGGCAAATTTCAGTGGACCTTGGGACCAATTCCCTCCATCTGAATTTCTACCATTCGTTCCTACATCAGTGAAAAGAAACTCATACTCTGGTCCAATCATTCCCATTAAAATGATACTATCACTTCCTTTGTAGTTTCTATAATGCGAGCCAGAGTTCTTGGGTTGCTGCAAAACAATGTGCTTTCCGTCAACACCGCCTAATCGATTTGGAAAATTCCATCGGCGATAAAACTTTTCTGCAATTTCCACCCATTCCTCTGTTGTTTTTGGTGTTTTGAAATGCTCTTTTCCCAAAGCTACAACGATAGCACTACATACCTCCTAAACTATGTAAGATATTGCTTTCTTACTGATCCGGAATTGATACTCTAAAGATCTGAATGATTCGCCACTTCCAAGATACCTTAATGTAATGCAACACATTTCCTCGGGTTTTACGCATTCTCTCATGTTGGTATCTTGCTTACGTAAGAATGGGGCTAGCAGATTGACCAGCTCATCAAAATGATTAATGTCCATCCTTACATAACCTTTAAATCCTTCTGGATCACCTTCTTTCAATTCTACAAATAAGGTGTGAAAGGACCCATAGATCTTCCTGCGTATTAACCATGGCCTTGTCCACATAGATCGTATAGATCGTGTTTTCATTCGTTCTTGTTCTTCTTCCTGGAGAAGAAGTGCTACAGATGCTATTATCACAATTTGACTGATAGCGACCGCCATCTCAAAACACTGTCTCATACGCATATTCAGATTCACATGTTTTGGTTTCATAAATTTTGTTTCATGAGCTGCAATTTGTTTCCGTGTCCCCGTAGCTCAAACAGTTTTGCCATTGAATAACATTTGAAATGAAGATATACATGGATTTCTTTTTGGAATTATCACCTGGTCAAGGTACTGAAAGGTGAAGGCTCTTGTGTTTACAGGAAGCCATTTTGTTGGTGGTCTTTCTCTGTTTGAAGGATTCATTTGGCCTTTTTGTGCTGCGTTTTGCCAGTTAATTGTTTCTTTAATGTTAAGCTCAGATTTACACATAATATGAGCATTACTGCAAATTTTGATCTTCTGAAGCAAAGGTTGGATGTCCTTGGTTTGGCTCCTTTTGATGTTGCTGGGTCTGGCGACTGTTTTTCAGAGCATTTTTGCATCAGCTTTACAGTACACAATATCTGCACGGAAGGGTGCGCCCATGCGACATTTTGCATTTGTGTGAAAATCCTAATTTGTATTTTCAAACTGTTACAACAGTTTATAGTTTCGGATGGAAAACGTTGCTTGAATGTGTGCCCCTAGTACTTGATGTCATGAAATCATCATAAGGGCCACAGCCAAGTATTCATTCTGTGTAATTTACATCAGGCATTGATTTGGCTCATCAGGTGAACCAGTTATAGTATCACCAATAAAACTCAGGAATCGGAAATAAAACTTGTGTTTTGACAGGTTATTGTAATATAATAAATTATTTGCAAGATGAAAAGAAATAAACTAGATAGTCATTTGGTTAATCAGGTGAACCAATTATAGTATTACCACTGGATCAGAATCCTGATATTGTTACATTTTTAGGCTTTATCCCAGAACTGCATTATTTCTCAACAGTTCAAATAACTCCACTGGAGGGGTGGTGTGGTGTACAGAATTTTCAAACTTAAAGTGTGAAGAAAAAGTTAATCAATCATCAAGCGCAGAAAATGGCAAATAAAACATCTTATACCAAAAATATAATTGACTTAAAAGTAAGAGTAGTGGAAAATCACTGGCCAAATGTTGAAAAAGCAAAAAATCTTATGAGGATAGGAGTGTATATCTATATCAACAAAGTCATTTAGATTTTAAAGATTGTAATAATTAATTGTATAGTACATCTAACAGATATTGATAGTAATATTATATTTCAACCAAGACTCTTTGCGATGGATTTGCAATGATTGACAGTTGTTTGATTGTAGCCATGTTAAGGTACTCGCAATGCATCGCTAAGAATATTAAAATACTCATGATAGTTAGTTCTGCCCTTGCTTATGGTCGATACACAGAATTCAGACTGATCATACTTGTTGTCTTTTGCAAGTCTCTCTCTCTTGAACGCTAGGCTTTACATTGTTGACAGAGGTGAAGAGTTGAGCATTGGATACACATGGCAACATCTATTCAGCCTGAAAAATTTGAGTCTGGGGATATAGTGAGCTGGCTGAAGCAGTTTGAGGTTTGGGCCACTCCCAACTCGTGGGATGCTGCCAAAAACTAAAAGTTTTACCAGCTTTCCTTTGTGGGCCAGCTGCTGTCCATTTTCATGCGTTTGAAGATGCCCAGAAAGATTCTTATGACCATCTAGCCAAGAGTCTCAGAGAATTTTTATGCACTACCATTGATCAAGAGAAGTTCTTCGCTGCTTTTGAGCAGAGGATCATGCGGCCTAACGAGGATCCTTCCTTGTTTTTATATGATCTGAAGGATGCCCTATCGAAAGGAGACCCCACCCTGCCTTGTTGTCTCACCAGTTTTTGAAAAGGTTATCAGCACATTTATTCCTTAAGCTGCTGGAACATAATCCAACGCCGAGCTTGAAAGAAATGACAGAGTTTGCTCAAGGATTTCGAGCATTTCATCGCCCTTCAGAAGACCCATGTTTTGCTGTTCAAGGCTCGCCATCCCACCAGGATCATGCTACATTGCAAGCATCTCTGGCCGGCTTGACAGCTGCTGTCAGCGCCCTTGCCCCTGACAGAAAGGAATTACGGAGTCACTTGCTATGCCCCCGCCTCCTCTGCAGCAGTGTAATGGTGGTCGAGCTACCATTACGTAATGCAATTCAAAAAGACTCGTGCGAATAAGTGATAATCGATTATGAATATATGTATCTGATAATCGGAGAATAAGAATGAGCAAGAATGAATTAAATACAATTGACAAAGCTATTTATATTATACATGATTGACATTGATTGACATGAACACGTGATCACAATAATTACATGAATACGAGGCTACACTATAGCGACAATGTAATCCTGTTACAGCCTACCCTTTCTACCGAAAAAAAATGACCAAGTTATTTTTTCTGCTAAAGACACGATATACGATAATAAATTGTTAAAATACGAGATAAAGATGATAAATTGGCTATTGGGTACGATATATATTATAATAAAAAATTTTTTTTGTTAGTAATTTTTTTGTTAAGTTAGCAAAGGAAAGCAAGGTAGATTAGGGCTTAGAGAATAAAACAAAGTTTAATGACATGACATAAGTTGGGGCTCTGCGGGGCTCTAACAATAAGGAGGTCGATAAACTGGGGGAGCGTCACCCGTATCAATGTGGTGATGAAAGCCATAAACGGTAGATAAAGGAGAGTTAGGCAAATGAAAGGCTTGCGAGTAGCGTTTGATTAATTGTTTGAATGCAGCAAGAACGTGTGGCGGAACATGTGCGTAAGTCGGTGTGTCAAGTTCTATGGCCTGAAAGAGAAGTTGTAAATATGCTGGGGAGGTACAAGGAAGAAGTTTATCCGGTGTTGCAGGAAAGAATTGGTCATGTTTGTCTAGGCCAGAGTTATTTTGGTCTAAGAATGGAGACAAAATATCAGAGGATTGGGTGGCAGTGACGTCTCTTGGCAATGAAACAAGGGAATTAAAAGATATTGAATCGGTTGGAGCAGAAGGGGAGGGAAGGTGACGATGCCATGACTCAGAGAGATGATGTGCTGTATGCGTGGCAGCCTCTTCGAAATCGGAGATATCACTTTGTTGTTGCGTACGAATTTGTCCAAGGGACACATTGTGAGTGAGCTGACCTTTTGACTGAATGAATAGGACCACTCAGGGTTTGTAGGCCAGGGGAAAAAACAGTGCCTTCAAGCCACGAACTGTCGGACAATAGAGGTGTGCTTATCAGAGAGCTGGCTACGAAAGGGCATGCAGGGATTATGTTAAACTCTCGAGATAAAGAAATGCTGTTTTGATCAAAAATCGGTGAAAATTGCGAAGGCAAAGAGGTCAATAAACAGGTGACATTGGCCACGAAACCTTGGGGAGGACAAATGGTCGATGGCCCGGGGTGGGAAAGGCGGCTAGAGGATTAGAATCGTGACATGTGATTGAAAAGTTCATATTGGGTGGGGCGAAAAATACTTTCAGGGCTTTGGACTGAATGTGTGCGTCCGTCATATGCAAATGATTTTGACCAAATAAAATAGGCCACGATAACTGAGGCACAACAAGCATGGTAAATGTGGTCAGACGGCCATTTTCCCAAACGATAGGGACTTGCATAGTGCCAACTGCCCGTAGGTTGGACGATGGGCCTGCGACCGAAACAGGGACATGTTGAGCGAGTTTTACAAAGTGTAGGTCAGGTCTATATTTCGCAACAATTTCGGCATGATTTTGACTGACCAGAGAAACAGAGCAACAGCTGTCTAGGGGAAGTGGTAGGGAAACACCCGCAGAAACGATTTTAGTCCACAAAATATTGCGATTACGAAGATCAAGTGCTGAAACTGACGAAACAGGGTGAGAAGGCGTGACTGCTGGCATACCGTAAATGTGATCGGGCGAAAAACTGGCCTAGCGGTGGCAGATGGGGTTGGTTGAGGAGATGTTGGAAGAGATTTTTCTACTTCAGCAAGAATAGTAATGGTTAGATCGTGTTTTAAACTACTCGTGCAGTCCGAGACGATGGCTTTAACCAAATCTAAGGTGACACAATCAGTGGAATCTGCCACGTGCGCAGAAACAGCAGATGAAATAAGATCACGTGAAAAACAATTATTAGATGAGCGATAGGGACGAGGAGCATTATTTGAAGTAGAATTGTTAGACAAATAGTGTGAACCAGAAAATATACGACGAGTTTGATTACCAGGGTGGGGATTAGTAGTGTTACGATCATTAAAAGCACGAACCTCATGATTAAGGGCTTTACAATTAAATTTGAAACAAACAGAGCATTTATGGATATAACCATTTTTACAGGATTTAGAGTCAAGCTCGCATCGACTGGGCGAAAAACGATTAAAGTTTTTACAAATTTCAGTTTTTAAATTCGTACCTTGTTGAGTGTTGGCATCAGGCTTCGGTGTACGTCTTGGAGGAGCAGTGGGTGGCGCGGTGTAAAGGACGTCAGTGTGGGGAAGCTTTGCACATTCGACTGTGGCCAGAAGATCGGTAAATGGCTGTTCTTGAGTGATGAGATATTTCCCAATATCGGGAAGCAGCTTTATGGAGAAGGCGTGGATCAGCTCAACTTGTGAACCATCTGGAGAACAGTGAATTCCTGGCACGAGTTTCTGTAACGAATGCTGCGTCTCCATGAATCGATGAGCGAAGTTGGAGACTGATTCGTCGGAATTTTGGTGCAGAGAATAATGCGTTGCCAAAAGGTTGCGAATCTGTTGTTCTTTCGGAATACCACGTTGTAAGCATAATAGCTGAAGACATTCATCGTAGAGGGACAAGAATTCATCGCTCGATGTTTTGTGAGAGATGCGCGAAGCATTTGAAAGCTCAAAAAAGCAAATAATGTCAAAGGCATGCGAGTCTTTCTGACATTGTTGCTTCAAATACGGCAACCAAAATTTAGTATGGATATTAGAAGAGGATAATACCTGTGATAGCTGTTCACAAAAACGGTCGATTTGAAGGTCACCACCGGTAAATTCTGGGAGTGTGAGCAGAGGAGGAGGTAAGGCAGCTTGCGATTGCTGATCACCACGAGAGCGAACTGAAGCGGAGAGTTCGTTGATGGTGTGCGAGAGGTCTGAAATTTGTTGCTGTGTCGTTCCTGTGACTTCTCGGGAAGCATGATGTTGATCACGAATGGCACCGGCGAGTCCATTGATCAGGCCAAGAAGCTCCTCTGGAGAAGCCATGACAAAGAACGAAGAATGAAGAGCGAAAACCGGATTCTAACACCATTTCTGTAATGGTGGTCGAGCTACCATTACGTAATGCAACTCAAAAAGACTTGTGCGAATAAGTGATAATCGATTATGAATATATGTAACTGATAATCGGAGAATAATAATAAGAATGAACAAGAATGAATTAAATACAATTGACAAAGCTATTTATATTATACATGATTGACATTGATTGACATAGACACGTGATCACAATAATTACATGAATACGAGGCTACACTATAGCGAGAATGTAATCCTGTTACAGCAGTCTCTGTCTGATAAATTTCCACGTCAATCTGACACTTAGCCATCTCACAGACACCCTCGAATCGTGCGACTCGAAATCAATTGGGTTTGCCCATTCTTGCCCGTGTGATCAACAATGTCAGTTGTGTTTTGGATGGGGACATAATCAGTTGCAGTGTGCAAACAACCAACAAAGTCAAAGAAATATTGCTGCTAATCACGTGAATGAGAATTCTTTAAACTTCAGAGGGGTGCCTCCATAAAGGGCTGGGTTGGTCATCCCCGTGTTTTCTCTGTTGGTTCCAATGTAGCCTCGTTTTTACCCAACCAGCCTCTTGTTTATTGTTCATTGCTTGCGATCAAAGTCCAGGCATTAATTGATACCGGGTCCATGAAATCTTTTGTTTCAAGGCAAATTTTTGCCAGTTTTCGGCCTAAGAATCACATTAGGCCAACCTTGCAGAAATGTTTTTGTGTCTCTGGAGAGCCGCTCCAGATCGAAGGAACATTCCCGGCCAGCTTATCTTTTCTAGATAACGATTCTGTTTCTTATACAGGTGAGTTTCTTGTATCTAGTAATTTTTTTTCACCTTTACCGTGTATTTTGTGCTGGAACTTCTTGACCTCCAATGCTTTAAGTTTTGTGTTCCAGCCCGACGGGCAGCCAGACATATACACTCTAGCCGGATCACCTGGAGAAACCCCTCTCACCCCTAACGTGGGACCTGCTTCCCCTCCTCCAGTGGCGGACACGTCTTTGAATGGTGATGTTGAAGAGATGACTGACTCTGTTTCTTGCCTCTTCATTCAGTCATCAGTAAGGAGACCAGTTCCTGTCCACAACAGTGTTAGTGTGTGTAGAAGTGAAGTTTTAGTCACAGGAAAGCTCCCCAAACGCTGCATAGATCAGTTAGGTATGAAAATGCCCCTTGTTTGAAAATCCCCCCGTGCCTTACCCTCCAGAGCACTGGAGGGCAAGGCACAGGGGATTCCACAAAGCACATGACCATCCTTGAAACAAATGGGTATTTACTTGCCAGAACCAGTTTTTGCTCACAGACAACTCTATGTTGCACTATCTAGAGCCAAGCCATCCTCCGGACTCAAGGTATTCACACCAAGCAATAAGAAAACAAAAACACTGTCTACAAATTGCAAGGCACGGGGGACAGATATCCAGCGAATTGTCGATAAGTGCTTGTGTTTTTCCTGAAATGGGCCATATTTGGCCCATGGAACTCAGGGTGTTTATGGTTTTCATCCAGTAAAGATAACTTTGGGTAACTTGTGTCACTAAGCCACAGTCCATCAATTATCTCCTATACTGTGTCAAACCGTAAAACTGCAGATCCCTTGAGACAAAACCTTTCCATGTCATCTCACAAAATTTGGCAGTCCCATGGAAATCTACAGGGTAATAGCGAACCATGACTTTAGCAACTGTTGCACTGAGAATCTGGACAGCGAGATACACTTTCATCTTTGCATATGGATTCAAGTGCAAATGATTGTAAGTCAATTTTGGTGCTATATGAAGACCACGGACACGGTCATCATTGTAGAATTTCATGAGATGACTCCAAACCAAGTATTTGCCACCATTCCACATCAATCGTGAAAATATCTCATCAAATCCGGAATTATTTAGGCAATTTCGAGATGTCTTCATCAGGTGAGGTGCATCAGCAAAAAAATATATGTACCAATGTTTTGCATACAGATTCATAACTCTATATGTTACTTCACCTGTTGTTTGATTACCCACTTTGTCGTGAAGTTTATAGAATTTTCTGTTTGCAGAAGCACCATCACTAACAACTGCAACAACCCAAAGATTACATGAGATCTCCAGATAAAATAAACAATTCCAAAATATTGGAAAGAGCTGAGATGATGTTGCAGTGTTGGTTGCAAAATTAGCAAAGGGATACTTCAAATCAGTACAGATTCCTCTGATGTATATGACAAGCATATGCGTAGCTAACTGCCTTTCTTCCTCAATGCAGTCAAAGTTGATATCTGGATCACCCAGATCAACAAAACCTAGTAAATTGCCTGTGTACTTATCCCAATCAAGGTTATCTTTTATCTTTACTTCATCAAACAAGACAACTATATACCTTTGAACATCAAAGAAACTCTTTGTGATTGATTCGAGCTCCTCAATTGTTTGCTCACTGATACCTTGTTTGGTCTTAACTACATTCTTGTAGTCCCTAAGTGTCCTTTTGATGGGCAACTTTAAAACACCACTAGACCGAAGCTCTTCATAAACAGGAGGTGACTTTGCTGCAATTGACAAGGCAAATCATATAATCATTGGCTGATATCGCACTCCCTTTTCAGTACTCTGCCAAGCCTCCTGCTGCTGCTTCCAAAAAAGCTTCATAAATGGACTGTGCTGTTTTGCATTAGAATCTAAAACATCAACAATGTCCTTCTGGAGATCTTTATCAACTTGTATTGAGTGGCTCTGTATTTCTAATCTTATTTCCTTTAATTTTTTCTGAAGAGCATTGCATTCTATTCTTTTCTTTTGTAGGGCCAGCTTTATTTTTTCAGGCCTTGTCCTTGAGAGTGGTGCTTTTAATTTTGCTGGAGACAAAACCTTTTTGACAGATGTTATCCTTTTTCTTGGCTGTGATGAAATACATGAATCACATACAGCTGATGTTGAGAGAAGTTGACAATTCTTTGATCTAAAAAACTCTTTTCCATTCTCTTGTTCTGCAGCAACGGTGTCATCTTCAAATGGGTCAATGTTTTTAGCAACAGCATGCTTTTTAAGACCTTTACGATAGGCATTTAAACCTTGACACAAAAACAATTCTGTGAGCTCTTTAAGCAATGAGGCAACTGTATCATGACATACATTTTGTTTAAATTTCTTGTAAACTCGATGATCATCAGGTAAAGCCAATCCAAAAACAATTACAGAAAATCAAGACATTCATCAATAATAACCTTGATTTTGCTTATCATGAAATCTGGGTCATCTTTTTCCAACATGGATTTGTTTTCTGTCAATTTTTTATCCCATGCATGTAACTTTAACTTGCTTAGAGATTTTCCAAGAAAAGTGAAATCACTGTATACCCTTTTTGGTTTCTGCTCTTCTGCAAATTCTTTGGTTTTTCGTTTCTCTATCTGCACGGCACTGGAAGCCCTTGGTTTTGCCTCCCTTTCAAATGATTTTGTTGGAAAATTTTGTGTTGGAATCCGTCCAAACTTCACTTTTTTGTCTACACCTGTTGAAAATTAAATGCTGTTTAGAAATGTGCTGGTACTTTATAAACCAACAGTGGCAGTGGCCATCAAAAGTGCTCCCATGGTTATTTCCCTTCTGTTAAATTTGTATGTATACATAACTCATAGACAAAAGTATATTTGAAAATTTGAAAGTCAAGTTACTACACACACAGTTAAGCTACGACGTTCTAGTCAGAAAACACACAAAAAATTTTGTCAATACTTACAGCGCTCGATATCTTCCGGAGTAAAATGAAGTTCACAAATGTGAAGCTTGTCTCGGTCCTTTTGCGACTTGAAGTCGGGTCTTCTTCGTGACTTCGTGCAATAACAGCAATCCACTGTTCTCGAATAACTTTGGCTTCTTGATAGACAGGGCATATAGTCTGACAATCTAACAAATATGCTAACCTTTGCTTTTTTTACGGATTCCTATACATTCGGACCTGTTCTTTCCAAATCTGCCGGACACCTTTCCGAAAAATCTTTTGTTGTCACGTGATTGATGACATCATTTTCGGTGAAAATTTTATCTTTAAAGTATTGTAACTTTTTTAATTTTTAAAATATAAACATGAAACACGCATATTTGAGATCAGTTTGAAAAGACCTTTCCAATGATATGAAAAAATACGATTTTGCTAAATATTTGATCTTTTTCTCCTCCGCAGCGACCAAAAAACTGAATCATCGCAAAGTGGTTTTTGCGGGCGTTTGTTCGTCAAAACTTCCGTGAAATGGTTGTTGATAATTAAGTCGTTGATTATCTACTTGAGTATCTATCTACTTGTTTCAATTTGTAAATATTCCGGAAAGATTTCCTGTTGTTTGTTTAAAACAGACTTAATTAGTTATTTGTAATCCATGAATAGATGTGACAAGTCCACGAATAGAGGTGACAATCATGGGTGTAACTAACACTTACCGAGTGTTTCCGCTTCTGTAACTTCTTAAAATAAATAACATGTTGGTTACTGCGTCAGTTCACATTTTACAGTTGGACAAGTGATGAATACATGTTAGCTTGATGGCTTCGGCTACTTAAAATGTGAGTTAAAATGGCTCTTTCGTCTTCGTTTTTAAGTCTCAAATCTTTGCACGATGAGAAATGTTTATCGTGTGATACTTTTATTTCCACGAAAGATGTAACAAAAAGTTTCTTGCAGAAAGGCTGGGAGAATTTAAAAAGGCTTGCGAAACATTGGAACTGCATCGACATTAGTCCTAGTGACAAGTATTTTTCCTTTCGTTATGTACACACCCGTATTGGTGATGTGAACGAAGCATTTGGCAGAGCTCATAAGAACTGCAGTATTATATTTAGCACAAAGGCTGGAACCTATGCAAAATGATATGGCGAAGTTCTTAAAACTGTACCAGAAGGAAATGAAGACAAAGATTCTGAAGGATCTGAAAGTATCATCCAATCCAGAAAATCTCAAAGAGACACCAACAAAAGAAAAAAAATTTGTTTCATCTGAAATGAAGTTCGAGACTCTGACAGCAAACCATATAATCAAGCTGGAATTGGAAGATGCGAGCAAGATCAATCTCGAGTGAAGATTCAAGCAAGAACGGAATTTTTTCTTTCCAAACCGACATACAGATTTCATGAAGCAACAAAAAGACTCAAAGTTTTACAAGGTGGGCAGTCTTTTGATCTTTACGCCATTGATATATATTATCACAAGAATTGTTATATAAAGTATGCAATAAACAAACCTTTGAGCACAGAAGAAGAGGAACAGAATATGAATGATGAAAAGAAGAACCATGTAGTTAACGAATTTTTTCGATTAGTCAAATGGGAAGTTTTGAGAAAAAAAGAAGCGTTTCTTCTTCATCAGTTGTTATCAGATTTCATCGTGATGTGTGAAGAGAATGATATTGAGTCTCCACTGGCGTACACCGTTTCCTTAAAAAGAGAACTAATTAAACATTTCGAAGAAGAGATTGATTTTTTCCAAAGTGGAAAATATGTTGTTGTCCATTCATCGCTAATGAATCCATGCGAATATAGCGTTGCAACTTTACTTGGGCACGGCCTTAGAGATCAGGATCACATTCGCTCGCATTGAAATTCTATATAAATTCAGGTGATGGCCTTCTTGATACATTACAATCAATTGTCAAGGAACCAGTTACCTGTGAAGAAATCATTCCTCAAGAAATCGAAGAGTATCATCTTGGTCAACGAGTTGATCCTCCAGCATTTGTAAATTACCAGGATGACAGAGGTAGTCAGCTTCTCGAAGAAAGTTTTCGAAGAGACAATGCATGGTCACTAGCAAACGGTCTCCCTCCAACTGAATCTACTTCAGATGATCTACTGTTAGGCTCCTGGACTGCCTTTAATCGTGCTGTTTCATTTCAAAAACAAGAAAAGTCGTTAATTGAATATATGCCTGTAATAAACCAACCACCTGATTTTTCAGTTTGTAAAAATTACCTCGACACCCTTTTGTATATATCTGAAGATCTTGGATTGGAACATATATTCGCTCATGCAGACGAAGAAGTTTACGCAAGACTTGCGCAGATAATATGGAAGAACAGTGGTCTTTACAAGAATATCATTATACTTATGGGTGGCTTTCATCAGTTGCGAGTTCGCCAGCGCTTAATCTTTAAGAGGCATTCCTGCGTTGGCTACAAAGATTGGTTTGTTGATGCAGGTACAATCTCTGCTGGTTCTGTGGATAAGGCATTTGAAGGAAAGCACTACTATCGGTGCATGCGAATTTTGAAGGAATCTTTCGATGCCCTTGTCCAATATCGGGCAGAACAACTCAGCAGTAAGTATGTAAATATTGCCGATGACCTGCGCAAGGAGTTAACATCATTGAGAGCGAATCCATCTTCTGAAACATTACAATCAGTTATTCAGTTGGATACATTCGAAAGCCTTTTCATTGAGACAAGGGTTCATCACTCGCTTCGCTCGTTCGCCCCAGCCCGTCAAGTAAAAAAAGCTTCATCTGGTTGGCGCACTTCGTGCGCTGCATTCGCTTCGCTCATGCCTGTAAAAGATATTATACATACTACACCTACTATAACAAAATACTACACCTACTATACCTACTATGAAAACATACTATACCTACTATTCCTACTATACAAACATACAAACACTTGTGGAAAGTTTAAATGGGGAAAATCGTGCAAATAGCGCCTGAAAAATTCATAACTTTGACTTTGTTTTCATTGGGCCTAAGCGTTGCAAGCATGCCGAAGCAACGCCTACTACAAAAACTACAACTATTTCAACTCAAAATACTAAACAAAGCTATCACCTGTGTTTCCAATTGTTTCCTGCAACTCTCTAGGGTCTTTGAAACAATTAGCAGCTCTTTACAAAGAAAATTCAGCACGTAAAACACTTTGAAAGGCGCCCTTTGTGTGCAAAACAAAAACACGCGTCTTCTCCAAAAGTACCTGCTGCAACCGAGGGCGAATAACGAAAAAACGACCGAAAATTCGCATGTGTCGCCCGCAACCGAGGGCAGAAAACGAAAAACGATCGACAACCCACGTGGGTCGCGCGAAAAGAGCCAATCAAATTACAGGAAAAGGCGAAACGGGTCAAGTGAAGAGAGAACACTCTGTTCGAAAATGGAGTTCGGTACGCGAATTTGGAAGTTTCGCCAGCGTAAACCGTAGTTTTTTCGTGATGGCACAATTAGCAGAATAATTAGTGGAATAATTCAAGATTTCAGGAGAAAATCGAAAAACAAAATCCATTACCCTGGTTAAATCAACAAAGTAAACATTCAGTGTGAATTTCATTGCCATATACCCACATGCAAAAAAGCCTTTGTGATCACACTGTTCGCCGTTTCGGCCCATTGTTTTTGGGCGTTCGACCTATTGTTTTGGGTCGAATCTATTGTTTTTGGCAAGGAAAGTGCGTCATCACGTGACTCCGCACAATATATATATTAGATTGTACAAAATTAAAAATAATAGTGATCTCGCTCGGGATTGAAATGAGGATCTTGGGCGTGTTAGGCGCATGTGATATCCACGAAACTACAAGATCTATCATATACACAACATGAAACAATGGTCCGGAAAGTATATAAAATGTTATGAAATAGGACACTAAAAATAGTGATCTTGCTCAGGATTGAACTGAGGACCTTGCGGGTAGTACATGTATGCTAACTATCCTCCGGGAATCTTTAATGTTTAAGAAAGGTCAAAGGTCGAAAAGGGGATTTCTTAAATTTTTAAGAAAAGGAAGGTTGCGGGTTTGTTTGAATGTGTAAGAAATGCGTAGGAGAGTATTTAAAATAAAAGAAGGGTGAGTTCCTTGGTTGTGGAAAGCGTCTAATACATATATTCTGCGGAGGCCACATGATGACGCACTTTCTTGCCGAAAACAATAGATTCGACCCGAAACAATAGGTCAAACGTGCCAAAACAACAGGCCGCAAGGCAAATTGGTGATAAATAAGGCTTTTTTGAATAGGGGTGCACAAGGTTGGCACTTGCATGGAAAGTCTCCGTTTCTGGAGTAGGCAAAAGTTATCTATTTGTGGAAGCCTATTTTAAAAGAATTTTTGAGTTATTCCATTAATTACTCCACTAATTGTGCTATCACCAAAAAACTACGGTTTAAGCTGGCGAAAGTTCCAAATTTGTGCCCGAACTCCATTTTCGAACAGAGTGTTCGCTCTTCTCGTGACCCGTTTCACCTTTTCCTGCAATTTGATTGGCTTATTTCGCGCAACCCGCATGGGTTGTCAATCAATTTTCGTTTTTCGTCCTCGGCTTGCAGGCGACCCATGCGAATTTTCGGTCGTTTTTTCGTTATTCGCCCTCGGTTGCAGCAGGTACTTTTGGAGAAGACGCGTGTTTTCGTTTTGCACGCAAAGGGCGCCTTTCAAAGTGTTTTACGAGCTGAATTTTCTTTGTAAAGAGCTGCTAATTGTTCCAAAGACCACTGGAGAGTTGCAGGAAACAATTGGGAACACAGGTGATAGCTTTGTTTAGTAATTTGAGTTGAAATAGTTGTAGTTTTTGTAGTAGGTGTTGCTTCGGCATGCTTGCAACGCTTAGGCCCAATGAAAACAAAGTCAAGGCTATGAATTTTTCAAGCGCTATTTGCACGATTTTCCTCATTTAAACTTTCGACACGTGTTTGTATGTTTTTATAGTAGTTATGTATGTTTTTATAGTGGGTATAGTAGGTTTTGTATGTAGGTATAGTATGATTTTATGGTAGGCATAGTAGGTATAGTATGTTTGTATGGTAGGTATAGTATGTTGGTACAGTATGTAGGTATAGTATACAGGTATAGTATGATTGTATGGTAGGTATAGTATGTTGGTATAGTATGCAGGTATAGTATGCAGGTATAGTATGTAGGTATAGTATGTAGGTATAGTATGATTTTATAGTAGGTATGGTAGGTATAGTATGTTTGTATAGTAGGTATAGTATGTAAGTATGTATGTATGTAAGTATGTATGTATGTATGTATGTATGTATGTATGTATGTATGTATGTATGTATGTATGTATGTATGTATGTATGTATGTATGTATGGGCATGAGCGGCAGCGAATGCAGCGCGCCAACCAGATTAAGGTGTTTTTACTTGACGCACTGGGGCGAACGAGCGAAGCGAGTGATGACCCCTAGTTTTTAAAGAAAGTGGTTCCGGTTTTTTTGAAGGGGGATTGAGGATTTTCTTAAATGTTTAAGGAATGGAAGGTATTTTTTAAATGTTTAAGAAATGAGTAGGAATTGAAACAAAATAAAACCTGGCTTGTGGGAAATGAATTAAAATGTTTAAAAAAAATAAAGTTAGTCGAAAGTATATAAAGCAGGGAGATGGGGAAATAGATCAGTTGTATATTGGGGAGATTGAGGAAGGAAGTTTATTGATTCAATTGTATTAAAGAGAGGAAATAGATTGGAAAATATAGAACAAGAAATTAGAAATTTACGATGGAGTTGAGATAGAGAAATAGCAAGTAGAGAGGCAGAGATGGAGAGTGATTTTGCCGACTTTGTAGAAGAAAGAGATATGAAGAGTAAATTTGTAGAGAAAGAAGAATTTGCAAAAGAGATAAGAGAATGGAAAGATAATACAAAATGTTGGAACAAAGTACTGAATGAAGTGTTGGATCAACAAAACAGATTGGGGAGAAAGGTTGAGGACATTCGAGGAGATGTTGGGAAAAATAAGGAATTGCAGTGGGATTATAAGATGTTTGAAGATATAATGGAGAAATAAACGCGAATTGAATACGTAATGAACATGCAAGAGGAGAGAATAAATGAGTTGAAAATGCTGATGTTGTGTCCAGTATCGCAAGATGGACATTTTATCTGGACAGTTGATAATTTCTACTTTCAAAAGAAACTTTCAGCTTTGCGTAATTATACACATTTGATTTACAGTGCGGTGTTTTTAACGAGTAAGTATGGGCATAAGATTAGTTTAAGATTATATTTGAATGGCGATGGTGAAGGTCGAAATAGATGTATTAGTTTGTTTATCGCTGTAAACAAAGGAGATTATGATGATATTTTAGCTTGGCCTATGAATAACAAAGTAAATTTGAAGATAATTTACCAAGTAGATAGATTGGATGATGTTAACCAAAGTTTTAAAACGGATTTGCAGAGTGTATCATTTAAGAAACCGAAAGAGGAAAGAAATATAGCAACAGGAGCTCCATGTATGTTTCCGTTATCCAGATTGTATGAGCCAGGTTTTGTTGTACATGATAAAATGTTTATAGAATGTAATGCAAAAAATGTAACAAATGGTTTAATAATAAGTAGAATTGATGTGATTACAAAGTGGTTTTGATACATTTTCATATTCATTGCGTGAATACTTAAGATAGATTGAATTAAAAGTAGAATCGTGAATCAATTTTGTTAAAATTGGCATGAAATGAATAAAATATAGCAAGCTGTATAGTAAATGTTTGATGATGAAGTTTTTGAGTCTTTATAGTTTTGCAAACCAGCAGCTTGGAGTGTGGATTCCAAGAGCAGTCGTGGTGTGGGTTTCATAAAAAAAGTCCAACTGAATTCATGTAGAATTTGCAGTTCATTATCCAAGATGGTGTGATGATCAACTGCTCCAGCTGTCATGTATACATATGTTCATGCAGTTTGAGAGTTGGCGGAGTGAAAATTATCAGCCATAAATAAAGCTGTAACAACAACTCCTCGAATATTGAGCTTTGGAATGTTGGAAATTGCTCGAAGGATGTCTTCAAATAATTGGATAGTGAGGAAGGTCACATTAACAGCAAGGTCAAAAGTTTCCCAAACCTCACTTACCCAAATGAGTGTTGTGACAAATTTGTCTTTATTGAGGATTTGCTGCTCCAGGTATTTAGGCATAAAGTAAGGTTGTTTGTGCAATTGTAGGAAACGAATGGCTCTTGTTTGAGAAATAACCTCATTGAAAGTAGTTGTTTTAACGTTGAACATGGTCAGTAGAGTGAGCCAAAAAAAGAGCTAGAGTTTATATAGCAATTTTGATTGACACATTATAAAATAACATGATAAGTATAATAAGTATAATGATGAGATCAAGAAAAGTTCAATGAAAGAAAATTACAATGCATCGTCCAAGTAAAAGGCTCTGTAGCGTCGCAGTTTTACGAGTGGCGCAACATCTCTCGGTAAGGTTGGTGCCCCAATGAACTAAAGGTCCAGAAATCTGCACCCAATCTCTTTTGCAATTACGCGTCCAAAGTGCCTACCTTTCGAGGCCACTATTGTGATCCCGTTCCATTGCAACCATTCCATTGCAACCCTTCTTCGTGCGGGTAATATGGTACTCGAGCTATATTGGGAAACAAGTACCTCCAAGTTCTCTGATCTTGCGGATGCAGATCTTGCAGTCCACAGCAACAATCAAAGATTAGTGTGATATGGCTCCCGTTGTCACAAAATAAAATTGTCACTTTTCTTATACATTTACTGAAGCCATTGCAACAGTATTGATTTGTATTGTAGTGCACAGATAAAAATGCAACTGTTGCCATCTTGTTCACAGGAGAATGAGTCAGTTTGAGAAAGTCAAATGTTTAAGATATGTTGTTTTTTTCAAAAGAACAGATTGATTGTCAGAAAAGTCCAACAGTTTGGGCGTTGGTTTTTTAGTTAAGCTTCTGTTATTGAAAAAGTGATTGGTTAGAAATTTGAATGAATGAGAGAATTAGACGAGTGATTGGTGGAAGAGAAGGTATTGTATGCAACAATGAAGAATCTGGTTGAATCGGGTGTTGCAAAAAATTAAACATTTAAGGAATTGGATTGGATAAAAGTTGCAATTCGCGATCAGGCATGTTTAATGACTTGGGTAAAGTGCAGTGAGAATAATAACAATCAGGGGTAGAACGCGCATGTGATATGTTGGAAAATATGATTGGTTAAAGTCTAGTCGAAAGACCAACAGTTTGGGCGTTGTTTTTTTTAGTTAGGCGTCTGTTATTGAAAAAGTGATTGGTTAAAAATTTGAATGAATGATAGAATTAGGCGTGTGAGTGGTGGAAGAGAAGGTATTGTATGCAACAATGTAAAATGTGATTGAGTGCGCATTGAAACAAATTAGCCATTTAAGGAATTGGGTTGGAAAAAGCTGCATTTCGCAATCGGACATGTTCAAGGGTTTGGGTAAAGTCCAGTGAGAATAATAATAATCAGTGCTAGAATGCAAGCGTTTTTTGTTGGCAAGATATGATTGGTTAAAGTCTACTCGAACGAGCAAGAGTTTGGGCGTTGTTTTTTTAGTCAAGCTTTGGTTTTTCACTTAAGCTGCTGTTATTCAAGTGATTGGTTAAAAAATGTGAGTGAATGACAGAATTAGACGAGTGATTGACGGAGGAGAAGCTATTGTTTGCAACTGTTTAAATTGTGCTGTAAGTGGAAAAGTCGACACACACACAAGATTTTCCAGTAGAAGAAAAGACGATAGAATACATCAAGAACTAAAGCAAGAAAGAACAAGTACAAAGAAGTCAAGTAAAAAGCTGACAAGAAAGAGCGAACAAGCAAATCAAGTAAAAAGCTGTCAAGAAAGAACAAGCAAGTCAAGTAAAAAAGCTGACAAGATGCCATTTATAAAGAAATGGCTTCAAAGCGGAAGGGCCTTTGAGAATGAAGTGATGATGAATGTATCGAGCTATAGCCTGGAAGCAAAAAGAACCAATTGCATCCTCGCTCCTTATTCCGTAGCCAGAGCAATAAAATCAATAAAATTGCAGGTGGGATTTTCAACTTATATCGATAAGTTTATTAATTATATGTATTCGTTAGAATTGAAAGAAATTATGTTGGTTTTAAATATTCGAAAGAGAATAGTCAACAATCAGTTGTCAAGATATTACAACAACGAATTAATGGTACAACTACAGAAAAGTGGGGTTAGTGAAATTGATATACATTGCATAAAGATTATGTTCCCGTTGTCTGCTCAATTGCAGAAGTTGCAGCATTTTAATGTTAATACCGACTTTGATGTTATGAATCATATGATTATGATTAGTGACGTTAAGACAGGAAAAGGAACATTAGGCAGGAAGCGAAAGGTTAGTGAAATAGTGGTAGATGAAGGAGGACAGTTTGAAGATGAAAGAGAAATAGGAAAGAGAGGTGTAGGAAGTAAACAAGTGGTGAAAGAGAAGGAACGAGTTAGACAGCAAAGTAGAGATAAGGATAAGGAACAACAAGAACGAGAGGAGGATTTAGTAAAACTAAATGCTCGAGAAAACGAGAAGTTTAAAGTCAGTTTGAAAATTGCAGAGCTCGACAGTCAGAATAAGAAGAAGAAGAAGGAAACGGTAGTGTTGAGTGAGAAGTCGGACGGAAATCTACCTTATATAATATCTGAGCGGTACAGAAACGTGCGGTCAAAGACCACCCGGTCGAGGCATTGTAATCCCTTTTTGGACTCCCCTTCTTCCTTATTCTTTCGAAAAACCTTCCATAACTCTTCTGATCTGCATTTGTAATTTCCTTCACCAGTTCTTCTCTGGAAATGCGCTGTATTTTTCGAGATTTTTGCACTTTTCTCCTTCGAAAATCCTTCCGCCCTTTGTTTTCGTCTCATCAGGGCTTTGTGTGCTGTGTCAGATACTGCCGTGCCAAGGCTTTTGTTTTGCATGCGAGGGGGAGTTGTCCCAAGGTTTGATGCATACTAAAGCATCAAGTTGAGCAAAACATGTTGTGCTTGGCGACCCCCTGGCTAACGGCATTTGAAATGATGTCATGCTTCTGGAAAGATAAATCATGAGTTGTTTACCGTTTACGAAACAATGAATCCCTGTTGCGTTTGACACTAATCCGACAGCGTCTTTTGTTACTGTGGCCTTTGATTGACGAGGAAGTTCCTTCCTTCCTTCTGCAATGTGCTTAGCTTGCTCTTTTGTTTGGGTGCTTTTACTTTTTCGTGCAACAGTTTTCATTCGCTTAATTGACGGGAATACTTATTTTATCGCTGTGAAGACGTGTTCTGTATCTACTATCGTGTTATTGTCCTCTGCAATTCCGAATTTTCTTGCAATTTCGACGAGAGGACAAGTAAGTGTGTTTTTAGTGATTTCTCTTATTTTCCCTTTAAACTATTTCTCTCACTGCAAAAATAACTGTCGTGGTTGTTTTACTTTCCATTTCCACACGATTTTCAATTCTTCGTGGATACATTTTGTGTCAATGGATTATTTTTAACTCCACATTTTTGGGTTTTATATTCTTTAATTAATTATTTAGATATAATTAATTATATATTATATCTTCCATAATAGTATTTAAAAAAATTCGCTGTATTTAATACATCTCTTTTTTTTATCACCCGGTAACAAACGCCACGAGCAGCAAATATCTCTGGCGAACGACGCAGGGAGAGACAGAGGGCCCATGCTTCAACAGTTCGCCGCGAACAACGAGCCGTTGGAACACCTTCAACGGAACAACCAGTCGCTCTTCCCTTCGACGAGACGCTGCAACTGCAGTTACAGCAGCAACAGCCTCGGCAACAACCAATTCAAACATTGAAAGCGCAACAAGACGTTCAGCTTTCCCCTGTACCCTACCCAGCGGGGGGGGGGGGGGCGAAGGATTGCAAATGGCGATGGCACCTCTGCTACAGCAACCAGTACAGCACGTGCACCCATTCCAGTTCCCACCTGAATGGCAGCAACAGTTACATCAGATGCAGCCTGTCGATTTCATCCCGCAATTGCACCACCAGCCACGACAGATACAGCCGGTTCAGTTCGGGCCACAGTTGCCACAACTGCCACAGACCGCAGACCGCAATACAACCAGAAGCAGACGAACAGCCAACAGCACCAGCGGTCCCACAACTGCCACCACAACCAGAACAAAGAGCAAATCCTCCAGCAGACAACGTTTATTTGCACCACATCCCACCGATGAACAACACCTGTCCACATTGTGGTGCCAAGTATTTCAAAGAAGAGCAGAACACCAGAAAAAAGTACACAACGTGCTGTCACACTACCCGAAATACAGCCTCCACGTGCAGCATTGATGTCTCTCTTCCTTGGCGATACACAAGAAACACAAAGAGAGTCGAAAGATTTTCTTTCCAAATTTCGCCAATACAATGCCACCATGGCAATGGCATCCTGGACAGCAAATATACCGCAAATTCACGGCAGGGGGCCACCCGTGATAACAATACACGGCAGTGCATATCACAGAACAGGTACTTTCACATTCTGTTCCCACTTCTTTTACTTATTCTCCTCTTACACAATATAATATATTGATTTTCAACATTTCAATATTGCATCAACGGTTTTTATCAACTGCCTCACTTTTCCCTTCAGCCCACCTTCACACGTTGCAAGGACAGCAACTAAAATACGCAGAGCTCTACATCATGGATACAGCTGAACCTCTCGAGCACAGAGCCAACAACCCCACCAACAGGGATCTCAACAAAGACACCATCAAGAAGCTCCAAGACGAACTTCTTGCAGTCAACCCATATGCTCAAGAATACAAGAACATAGGCGACATACTGCGACAACAACAGCAACAGGCAACTGCAGCAAACGAGCCTATTCCCACATTCGGCATGATTATCACGTGAAGAGCTGACCAGGATCACAGGTACCACAGTCCAGCAGCAGCAGAAATAGCAGCAATCTACAGTACAAAGGACGGTGCCGCACCAGATCCGAATGACAGAATCATCCACATCCAGAGACATGGCGGCTACCTGATTGACATGAAAGCAACCAATCCAGCAGCCGATCCATTCACCTATCCGCTCCTGTTTCCATTCACCAAACAGCAATCGTAAAACGGTTGGGGTACAGCAATCGTAAAACTGCCAGCAGTCCATACACAAATCCCCGCTGACCAACCCAAACGCCGCCAGACCAGAGTGACAGCCAGCCAATTCTACACATACAGAATCCAAGTCCGAGAATATTTCTCAGCCCTTCACCTGTCAAGACTGCTGTTTCAACAGTACTTGGTTGATGCATTCACCAAGGTAGAAGGCAGCAATCTCACTTACCGTAAATCCTCGAATAAGCCCCCGGGGGCTTATTTGCAAAAATGAATTTTTGGGTGGGGGCTTATTCGAGGGGAGGGCTTATTCGAGGGGGGGGGCTTAATTCAAAGTTTTGCTTTTTTCTAAAAGGTTTACAGAAAAAAGACGACATAGTTTTCTCAATCAGCTAAACTTTTTTCACAAAGTACTATGTGAAAATCTAACAATAATTTGTTTATTGTCAGGAAAATCGCGTTTCCTTTTGCTTTTTTGTCTGAGTCACAGGAAGTGATACTGTATAGCTATTGTCCTGTGGGGGCTTTTTCGAATTAAGATATTATTCTGCACTTATGCTTCCCTCGAATAAGACCCCATGGGGGCTTATCCGAGGGGGGCTTATTTGCAAAAATGATTTTTTAGGTGGGGGCTTAATCGAGGGGGGCGCTTATTCGAACGTGGGGGCTTATTCGAGGATTTACGGTAAGCAAAAAAGACTTTACCGACACTTAATTAGCTCTATGAGTATTGAGAAAGATAGGTTACCTCCCATGAAGAAAATGATGCATGAAATTTCTAAGTAGTGCATGGCTAACAACAAAATTTCATCATCAGATCCATCATAATGAATTGATTTGTTGCAATTTCTGCAATTATTTTCAAACACTGAAAAAAAGAAAGTACCTCTGAGTATGGTTGGTTAATTCTAGCCAATTAGAATATACTTAGTACTACATGACATGGCCCAAATGATAGTAGAAATCCACCTCCAAACTTGCAATAGCAAATTATGTGTTACTGCATAAAACAAAATTAACGTAATGCATGAAACAGTTGTTCACAAAATGCAAAAACAGTTTTTATGTACAACAAATTTCACCACAGAAATTAAATTCCACTGCCCAAAACACATTTCAATGCACAAAACACATTCTACAGCACATAATATCTTACACTCATTTTATCCCCAATGTTCCTTTTGGCAACAGATTGACACAGATGTGGTAGAAGAGAGAAGAAAACATAGATTGCAGAGAAGGAAATACAGGCCTTGGGGCTGAATCAATAATGGCATATTGATGGCTATGATAAATTAAAGCCTTATGGACTTTGGACTTATGCAGATGGATTCAGTCGAAGAATCATTTGCTAAAAGTTGCAACATCAAATAATAACCCCGCAGTAACTGCAAAATATTTCCTCGACTGTGTCAGGTTAACCGGAGGTACCCCATGGGTTGTGTGTGCTGACAAGGAAACAGGAAACGGACGGGTTGCAGGAATTCAGCGATTTCTCCGCCACAATGACTTAGATGAAAATTTGAGCGAAAAGTCCTTTATTTACGCTAAATTGGTCTCGAATCAGCACATTGAGCCACAGTGGAGCATTTTGAGGAAGGGCTGTACAGGCTGTTAGATTGAACATTTAAGGACATTAAAAGGAATGGGCTTTATTCCGAGTGCAATGTTATTCACCAAGAATGCTTTAAATTTTTTTACATGAAACTATTACAAGATGAATTAAACAGAATTATGGTTCTTTGGAATACGCACAAAATTCGGCCTGAGAGGAACACAGATGTACATTTGTGAGCAGCATGCCCGGATATGATGTTTATGGTATCCAATTTATTCAATGCAGTCCACGGCAAAGTTCAGGTAGAATTGCAGGATTTAGGAGTTCTGCAATTCTGCGATTTTTTAATCAGACCCTCTCTTCCTGGGCAGGTTTCAATGAGGACTGGGTCCGTCATTTTAAAGGGAGATCTTGTGACGTCGTTTTTTGTTATATCATTTTCTCCTTATATGAATTCATTGCTTGAATAATTTTGACTATTTTCCTTTGTGTGAAAATCTTTTCTGAATTGATATCTTTTCTTAATATTCCTTTTACATTGTACAATCTCCTTATGACGTTGCATTCTAGTATATATTCAGTTGTGTCTTGTTCTGTTTCGCATAGTTCGCATTTTATCTCTTCATTGTTTCTTTGCCCTTTAAAATTTCCTTTAACGTTAATCATGTTCAGTCTTGTCTTCATTATTATCTTAATTTCTTCTATATTTCCTTGAGTTATGTAATTTTTCACTTTATGTTGGTCATTCTTTATGAACCTTAGTTTTTTCATTTGCTTTGCGATGTCTTGAAATTCATCCTGAATGTGCTTACTAATTGCCTTTTTTACTTCTTTTTTCCAGCTCGATTTCTTTAACTGCTTTAACTCCTTAAATTCTCTTTCTAGGTTATATTCCTTTTGTAACGATACAATTTCCGAGTGCCATGAATTCTTCCAGTATTTCATTTCTTTTTGAGTTTTTAAAATTTTTGTGGCTATTCTTTTTTCGTCAGATGTGATTAAGTGGTGCAGATACATAAGTTTTTTGTAATGAATTCGTTTTTCCATTGGCCATGTTCCTGTTTCTGCAAGCAATCCCCAGCATGGGGTACTTTCATTCATTCCAAAGATCGATGTTAAAACTGTCTTTTGCATTCTTTCAAGCTCTTTAATATTATCTGTAGTTGAATTTGTCCATGTTTCTGAATTATTGAGTACTGTTGGCATTATCATCGTTTCCATTATCTTTAAACAAATTTGATATGATAATTTGCCTGTTAAGCTAGGGTTTGCAATGCGCATCATGTTCTTTATAGCTCCATTCATCTTCATTTTTCGTTTTTCTATATTATTTATGTGATTTCCATTCTCATCAATAAAATCACCTAAATATTTATATTTACTCGCCCGTCTTATTTTTCCTTTCTTCAAATACTCTTCAATTTCTTTATCCTATTATCATGTAGTTAATTTTTTCACAATTACATGTCATCTTCTTTTCTTCTCCATATATTTACAGTTGTCTATAGTCTTCTTAATATTTTCTTTACTCCCTACTCCACATATGTCATCCACAAATACCAATGTTCAAACATCCAAATCTTTTCCTATCTTTTCTATCATTCTGTTACTTGTTCTGCTAATCTTGTCTGTTGATATACCGCAAAGAATGGGTATACTGTTCCTTGTCTTACTATTTCGTTAAACTCAATACATTGTGTCACTCCAACTGGAGTTTCAATTACTGCACACGCAATTTTGTTCCTTAAATATACTGAATACGTTTCTATTGCTGGCATGCCAGTCTTCCATAATTCTACTATGCAATCCCTCAACCACAGTTTGTCGAAACATTTTTCGAGGTCGCCAAAGAAAATATACAGATCCTTGTTAATGAATTTGTAATAGTCAATCATAGCTCTTACAGTGAATAGATGATCCGATGTTCCTTTGTTCCTAACTCCTCCACATTGATATGATGACAGATAACTCTCTATATATTTGTAGTTTCTTATTGATAAAACCTTTTCATATAGCTTGCTTACCACATTGGTGATAAATAATCCACGTGTATTCTTCATTTCAGCTCGACTTCCTTTATTCTTATATATGGACTTAATTTTCATTTGTTGCCAATTCGACGGTATTTCTTTTACTTTTAAGATTCTATTGAACAGTGCTGTGATGCTTTTTTCCATGTCTGCTCCCCCATATATGAGAATTTCATTCTTTATTCCATCCATATCTGCTGCCTTTTTCTTTTTTAGTTGTTTAATTCCAGCAACAACTTCCTCTTTACTTATTTCCAATGCATCTTCAGTTTGCGCTATAGTTGCTATTTGATTGAATATTTTATTAATTTCTTCCTCACATTGCTTTTCCTTTGCAGTGTTTGCACATTCAGTTTGTAGTAGTTCTTGATAGAAGTTAACAAATACGTTCTTTATACTTTGAACTGATTCTTGCACTATGCCATCTTTGTTTTTCATTGCTATTCTTTCCTCTTTTTCCTTATGTCCATTTTCTTTTTAAATTCCCAGAAGTTTTGTCCATTTATTCCACCACCTTTTTGAATTTCTTTAATTGTTTCATTAACTCTTTTAATGTATGCTTGTCTGTTCATGTTGTTTAAATATTCTGTAATAAGCATATCTCTCTGTTTTAGCATGCTTTTCTCTTCTTCTTTGGCACTGTTTTCATGTAGTTCTTTTCTAATATCTCGTTTGACTTTCATTAACTTTCGCATTGTTTTGTTCTTTCCTTTATACTTTCTCTTCTTTTTTGTACTAGAATAACACTTCTTTAATATGTTGTTTAATTCTTCAAGCCATTGATCATACGCTAATTGTAAATTTGTGTTGTGACTTTTTACTATTTTTTCCAGTTGCCCCTTTTCTGTTTCTTTCCTAAATTTCTCTGATCCAGCTCTGCTTACAGTGTATCCTGTGCTATGTTCACTGCTGTGTTTATAGGCTATTGTCCAGTCCAAATCTGTTGTTATTGCTCTGTGATCCGTATATACTGTTCTATTTCCTACTATTCTATACGGAGTCGATATTCCTTGTTGGTCAATTTCCATTCGTTTTATACAGTGTTCATCTTCTTTGCCGATAATACAATAATCTATGACTGACTTTTGTTCTCCTTGAACTCTTGTCCATATTCCCTTTGTTTTCTTGTTACTATTTACAATTGTTAGGTTATATCTATGAATGAGTTCAATTAGCTTTTTTCCTCCTTTCGTTACCTCTTTCTTGTTATTCTTTATTATTTCACCAATCTTTGAATTAAAGTCCCCTACTATTATGATTCTTTGGTTTCTTGACTGAGCTTCTATTATTTGTTTTTCAATCCTCTTGTACATTGTTTCTATTTCTTTGGTTGTTGTTCGTGATTCTTGTGGTCCGTATATTAATCCAATTCTTACTTTAATTCTGTTATTATTAATGACCATCCACATGGACTCGTCTTTTTCTATAATTTTCTCGATTATTACTGATGAACCCTTTAGCTCCTCCTTTATTGCCATTATCAATCCTCCTCCATCACTATTCCTATTTAGGTGTTCCACATGATATCCTTCTAAATGAATTGAGTCTTCCTCTGCTATGTGTGTTTCAGTTAGACAAATTAAAGTTGGCTTTTTCTCTTCAATTATTTCTTTCAGTGACTCTATTTTTGATTTCACCCCTCTGCAGTTAACATAATATAGTCTGAAGTTCGTATAAAATTTTTTGTTCTTTTTTTGTCTGTTTGTTTTTTTCTTTGTGTCTTTTTTTCTTTTCTTATGTCATTCTTGTTTACTACTATGTCAGATTTCTTTTTTATATTGATGGTCTTGACTACTGGGAAACTAGTTGAGGTACCATCTGGGTTGGCATTGTTGAAATTGGGTAGTACATCCCCTAATTGAGCTTCATTCTCTCTTGCATTTGTTGCATCTGATGGTACAAAAAAGCTATTTCACCTTCAAAATCAGTATTTTGTGCTGCTGCTGTTTCTCTATATCTTGCATCTATTTTGCATCTATTTTGTTTTCAGTCATTGTATTGTTTTCTCTTTGTTTGATTTGTTTCTCTGATTCATTATGTGTTGATGCTTGTCTGTTATGAGAATAGAAGCATCTTTCTCCATATCTGCATGTGCCACTTGCCTGGAAGTTTCTGCATACCTCTAATCGTGTTTCTTTATGTATGTACATACATTCATCACCATGCCTGCAAAAACCCTTTGAGCTGTAATGATAACATATTTTATTCCTCTTTCCCTGTTCTCTGTCATCTCTCTCTTCATGAATATATATGCATTTTGTTCCATATTTGCACCATCCTTTCTGGCTAAAGATTCTACATATTTCTTTTGGCTTTGTACTGTCTTTGTGTTCTTCCAAATTCTCCTCTTCGTTTTCAACTGTGTTTGTTTTTCTCAATTTTGTGGTGTTGGCTCTTATTTGCATAATTTCTTTTTCTATATTTACTTCTTCTGTTGCCACTGCTGCTCCAACGTTTTCTTGATTTGGTTTTTCTATGTATTCTCTAACTTTCAATTCTAGGCTGATGTTAATTTCTTTGATGTTGTCCAAACTGTCATTTAGATTCCTTATTGTTCTCTCCTGTTCTAGGTTTGACATAATTGCAGCTTCCAGTTTTTTCTTGTAGTCTATCATGTCATTTTTTAGTTTTTTAACTTCATTTTCTTCTGTTTTCCTTCGCTTTGTATCTGGATCTGCTTTTTCGCGTCTTCCTTATTTCTTTCTATTTTTCATTTTCTTTTCCTATTATTGCAATTTCCATTTCTTTAATCTGATCTTGCATTTCTTGAATTTGTAACTTGTATCATTTATTGTCTGCCTTTTCTTTTGAGATTGTATCCATGTGTTTGCTGTTTTGTTCTCTTAGCTTGATGTTTTCAATTATGCCCTGAGGATTATGCTTAATTAGTTGGTTAATAATCTTGTGACAATTTTCACAGAACCAAAATATGTTACTGTCCTCTTTTAATTCTAAAATGGCCTCATGCTCTGCTTCATATTGTATTCCGCACCTCTTGTTGCAGTGACACCACCCCTTGCATGCATCACATTTGAGTGCCTTTTTCATCAACTTTTTTTGCACATTTTTTGCATATGCTGTCATCGCTGTCATTCTTCTCTTCATTTGCTTCCTTAGTATCTGAATCTACATCAATCTGTTGACCCTCATCAAAAATTTCTTTTATGAACCTATCCTCATCATCATCCCATTTCTGACTGGCAATCAATTCATCCTGATTTTCATCACCTGTCTCCTGTTCTTCAGACGGGCCTACCACTTCATTTAGATATAGCTCCGCCAATTCTTTTTTGTCAAACTTTTTGAATGACGAGTTTTTGAATCCCTTCACTTGTTCTTCACAATCACTCCATGTGCTGTAAATTCCCGGCTTTTTTCCTGTTTTTACTGCGTAAAAAGCCATTTTGCAATCTTGCATCAATTTTGCAAGATTTATATATTCACTATCTATATCTACTATATCTATATCTATATCTATATCTATATCTATATCTATATCTATATCTATATCTATATCATAATACGAGAGCCTAACTATCTAAGTTTATAAACTTCTTAATAGATTAATTCAAAAATAAACCATGCTTGTATAAACGTTTCGATATAAATCTTCATCAGTAACATATATAAATCTTCATCAGCTACTGATGAAGATTTATATCGAAACGTTTATACAAGCATGGTTTATTTTTGAATTAATCTATATCTATATCTATATCTATATCTTTATCTATATCTATATCTATAGGTTACTTGCACAAGGAGTTGCTGAAGAACCGTGCTGTGATGGACAACCGATTTTCCCTTGCAATCCGGGATTTAGCAGACTGGCACATATTAGGTCGGCACTAGTACGTGGAGGATTTATGTACAATTATGACATCATCGGTAAAATATGATTGTGAGGCTGTTTTCCGAGCCACGCGATTGCCGATTTATGAAACGAAGCAAACGACAACGAGAATTTTCGAAAATCATTCCGCAAATTATTAGACATGCCCATTCGTGATGTATGTAACAAGACTTCAAAAAAATACAAGACAACCAAGTATGTTAATAAATGTCAGGGGATTAGAAAAAGAAGCCAAACAAGGTTAGAACATGCTCAACCTTTGCAAAAATTGGCAACAAGTTCTGCCTAAATTCTTTCTGTACTTTTTCAGTCATTGCTTTATTTTCAAATCAACCGTTCTGTCAAAATCTGCGCGAAAACAACAACAATAATTGAATCTACGATGAATAAAACCTATTAATAAGCTTGCAAGAATTTAAACTGTAACTCTCATGATTTTGTTTTGTTTTGTTCTTTTGTATGTGATCACAGGAAGTACCATTTGCGTTAGCCAAATATATTATATTTTGTGGCGCAGGCAGACTTAGCTTTTCATATTCCATTAAAATGATAAAAAATTATCTGGTTTTTCAAAAAAAAGTGTGCTGATTTGGTTTCTTGACAGTTGACGAGGGCCTTCAATAATTGCTTCACTTCCTGTCTCATTCTGTCAAGACAGATGCACAGTGGGGTAGAGCTAACTAAACCAGCACAAAAATATTCCTCTTTTCGCGTTCACATTATTTATTTCCCATCCCCCCAAACTTATTTCTTCCAATTACATATGCCCACTGTATATATTCTTGCATATTCATTTCATATTGATAAAATTGTGAAATCTTAAATTAGATCCTTTCTTCTTGTTCCCACTATGTAACAGTATATATTTTGTTTTTTGTGATATCCTAAGTCTCGTTACATTGCAAAGGCGCATGTCTGGTAAAATGATTTGCGAGAATTGTCGTCATCGTCTGTTCTCATTTCTTCATCTCACAACAATCGTTTGGCTCGGAAGACAGCCTCACAATCGCATTTTACCCATTACGTCATAACTGTACATAAATCCTCCACGTACTAGTGCCGACCCACATATTATAATGGATGAAGAAAGATTAGCAATGCCAAACACACCCGGTGATCCTAAGCAGTTATACATACACATTACAAACCATATAGAAGAAATGACATAAACCAATTTCATTTTATCCAGCCACTCCCTCCCCATTACAAAGCAGCGCCTTTAACTCTTTACTTTTAACTTTCAATTTTTAATTGACAATGTAATCAACATAAGACGATACAAAAATATTAAAAACACTAAAAATGTAAATGTTATAATGGTCTGTTGTGTCTGCATTAGCTTGTACGAGATATTGTTAGATGCAACTTCTGGCTTACATGATATCATTTTGCCACTTTTCCTTCTGCAAAACGCTGTGAAACTCGGCACGGAACTGGTTATATGCATCATATGTAGATGGCAATTCTAATACACAATCGCATGTAGGTACAATGGTCGCCGTGTAAGCCTTTGAAGCTTGTTGAAATCAACATTGATTGCGCTCATGCATATGACATCAGCACCAGTCACAAACATTAAGAACGATTTCAGTGCAGATGCATCCATTCCTCAAATGAACTTTTTCAGAAATTCAAGAGCCACCTGTTATTCTCTATGAGCTATTTCCAGCAATAAACTCTTCACATTTTCTTTAGTGGGTATTTTCCTGAATCGATTTAGGAAATCGATAAGTTCGTTTTCCATGTCTTGGAAAACGATTTCTTCCTTCAAGAACTCCTTCACAATATCCTCTTCGTCTTTTGCCAGATACTTATAGAAAGAATTCAAGGGAATTTCCTCACTGACAGCTTCCTCTCCAAATAAAACACTTACAAGAAAGGCTTCATATATCATAGTTGGGAAATATTGCAAATCGCGAAGGCCTTTTGCCATTAATCTTGCTATTGCATTCCATTCATTTGACTGGAAATCGTGCCTCAGTGCTGGGACTCTTTCCCGTTCTCCCATAGCACAAAAAGTGTAAAATTCTTGCCAAAATATACAGAGTTAATATCTATAGATTCAATTCACATCAACCTCAATTTCATCTACACATCTTTCATCAATCATGAAAACTTTAACTGTCGAATTCATTACACTTTCCATCTGAACTTTGTGTATCATTTCTTTCAATACCTTGGCTCGGCGTATGCGTAGTACCCTGTGGTTCAAAATAGACAGAAGTTAATTAAACATTTAAGCAGTTGAAGGGCAGCTCGAACTACCTCGTTTTGACACTCATTGCACTGACAACCGGACCACTTGGTCCTGCAGATGGATCTTTACGTTCGCTGGCTAGTAACTGAGGCACAAAGATTTGTCTAAATCAGCGACCAGTCTACAACAAATAAATCAATTAGTTATAAAATTTAAGGAGCTATTCATATTTGCAACTCGTGTTAACTACTCACATCTTGAGTCACTTCAGTTTCATATATATTTTAAAATCTTTCATTGCTGGTGGTAGTCAATCCAAGTGAGTCCAAAAGAAGTATTGTTATTTCTCACATCATAACATTCGGGTGGAAAATGATCGCTGCAAAGTTTTTTGTTTTTGTTGAATACAAGTTTTGTCAGTTTTAAATTGGCAATCAATTTCTTGTGTAAGATATTATCTTTAGGAAACCAGTGGAAGGCACCTGACTCTTTATGCCAACTGCTTTCATTGAAACAGTTATAAGCAGCGCACCCAATCTTGTTTGCTTTGCTAACAAACAAAAACTATATATGCTATAAAGAAAAGTGTTGTTGATTTTATATGCTGCCATCTATACTGGCAGCAAAAAAGTTTACGTCCATAGCCCATTTCATATAAGAGTGTGAAAAACGCCCATACATGGGTATTACTGGAGATCAAATTTCAAACAGTTTTTACCTATCTATGATTTCTATAAATAACTGTTGCAGTTTGTCTTTAAATTGTTATTTGCATCAAGTTAAGGTCAGACAGCAAAAATTATGTTTCAGATTAACAGTGACAAAACATTTTCTTTTATTCTCAATTATATCTTACTGTTGCTGTTAATCAAACTTAAAATTGTATATTAAACATATCAAATTGGACCAAAGTCAATAGAAGGGAGGACTAACCAAAATTTACTATTATATTGTACATTTTAAATCTTATTGCATATTAACCAGCATATTCTAATTAATCAATTTTATATCGAAAAAGATATTTTCAGATTGAGGTTGAGTTTAGGTCAATGCAAGAATTTGGTGAAGCAGCCATTTCCGTCGGCCATATATAGAGAAACACACATTCACCATTCATGCTAAGAATAGTCTTGTTAATGAATGGGCTTGACTAATGAATGGAACTGTTACAAAAGCGCAAATTCACTACAACTTTCACCATTTGGCCGAAAAGATTGTTCACCAGTTACGCCATGGCCCAAAACGAGGCTGAAACTGTCCGGCGGACAAAAACGCCAATTTGATTTGCAATTATTCAAATACAGTTACTCGTGTTTAAAAAATAACTTAATATTTGTGATGAGCGAATTAGATTTGATCAATAGAGCTCACCTTGTTTTTAGGTTGCAGGTCTCCTTTAAAGGGCTACTCTCACCATATTTTTTTATTTCATTTCTGGGTAGTGTTTGACGTAAAAACAGGTAGCCTACTGGGGTAAAATGGGTATCCAGGGTAAAATGGGTCATTTCACAATTTTGCATAAATTACTGCTTGTTGCTAACCTTTTATCTTTAATTTATGCTATTTCTTTAGAGACGCCTGGATCCCACCTAGCAACATCTGTCTTTGATTGTTAGTGACGTACAGAGCGTCGCCGCGACGAATTTTTTAGAGGACCATCATCATCAGAAAATCAATTTGTGAAATTTATTTTCTCCTCAGAGAAAAACAGAACCAGGTAAGCAGATTATTTCTTTTTTAAAACTTCTATCATAACATAGATTTTAATTTAGTATGTGTTTTCTTATGGTTTCACAACTACCAACAAGGTGAATGCCAACTGAACGTTCCAGGGAAAAATGAGTAAGGCCTAATTTTCGCCATTTTTGTTTTAGGCCAAAACTCAACATGCCAAGGAACTATGTTAAGAAAAAGCAGAAAACATATAATGATCAGGATGTTACACAGGCTGTTAAAGTGCTTATGCAACGAAATTTGACATATCAATTTTTTTTATTTTAAATGAAAGCCAAAGATGTACTGATCAGTTTGATGCAATTTTGACGTGCATCTAACAAGTATAAGTTACTTTAATTTCACCTTGAATCAGGCCACCTGTTGCGAAAAATATTGCAACGCTGTGACGTCACAGTGATGACCCAAATTATTTTGCGCAATGGAAGTCAATGGGTTTTTTTCGAACGTCATCTGGTTTTTTTTAATAGCTCCACTCAGGGTGGGGATATTTGAGCTCTGGCTGAACCAACATAAGGGCGAATCTTTTAGCCGTCGCTCTGAAAAAAATTGGTGTCATTTTGTTTAACGTTAGAGACAATTCAAGTTTGAAAATGGGTACCTCCAAAAAATGTGACGCCATTCCACGTCGCCATTGTTGCTTTGAGTTGCTGTGGAAAGACACGTAGCCCTGGTTTGGCTTATCCCAGGTCTTATTTTTTGTAATAACCTATTTTAGCTCAAAATTGCAGACATTGAATTATTTTTAGAAACTTCGGAAATTAAAATTCCTTCGATATCACCCCAAAAAGCTAAATCTTCTGACATTTGTTTTGGTCGGCTCGGGCCTAACCACTCCGGGCGAGGAGTGCTTAGGCCTGAGTAAAGCTGAGAGTCACACGGGTTGATTTACCAGCTTGTTTACGGCATCTATTGCAGGAATAGCATTTGATTTTAGCTTTAATCTCGTCTTTAATTCCTTCCCAATATCTCTCTTTACTTCAAAGCAAAAATGAGCGCTATAATGAATAAAATCCTGCTATCCTAGTCAGTGGGAGCGAATGATGTCTGTCTCCTTAAAAAGACCTTGTTCTGTTTGATTGGTTTTAAAATACTATCAGCAACATTATGAAACAATACTTTTTCGCAACACTGAGTAATCGTACAATTGTCTCCGTTATGTATCTCTACGACATGTAAATAGTTTTATGATTTACTTGCTCCTGAGACGAGATACCCGTCATGTGTGTGCTCACTCACAGCTCGCCATGTCGAATTTCAATAGAAGGAAGCCTGCTTGATGTTGCAGACGCGACGTTTGTTGACATCACAGTGATGTTCAGTTTTCGCACGAAAAAGGTCAAAGTTGCCTACTTTGAAGGTTAATAGCGAAAAAAGTATAGATAATTTGCAAATTTTATTTGCGCCACGTTAATCAGTGCATTGAAATCTATAGATTTTTTAAATAAAAACAATATGCAAAAATTCGTTGCATAAGCACTTTAAAGAAGTAAACGAGGGAAAAGCAGTCAGTATAGCAGCAAAGAAGCACAGAGTCCCATATGAGACATTAAAAAAATGGGTCATAAATCCGAACCAGGAAAGATTTGGAAGTGGAAGGCCTATTGTTCTTTCAAATCGTGAAGAAGAACTGATTCTTGTTGGTTTGCAGCAATGTGTGAGAAATGGCTGGCCTTGTGACAGCAAGGATATCAAAATAACTGTGAAATCTTACCTGGACCGCATTGGAAAACAAACACGTTTTAAAGATAACACACCAGGAGAAGAGTGGCTTTTCTCTTTTAGAAAGTGGTGGAGTGATCCACTTAGAACAAGAAAGCCGAAATCTTAACTAAAAGCAGGGCTGAAGGCTTGACTGTGAAAACTTCTTCAGTTTTCATTTGCGTGTGACTAATGCTTTTCCTTGTAAAAGAGAGTGTAATTAAGCTTGCTTTACATTTTATATAAAATGTAACTGTCAGTAAGTTTGGTAAACATTTTCTATTGTTGTTTGGAAAATATTTGTTGTTTTATATGTAAGCATGCTTGCATTAAAGGCCTAAAATGAGGAATTATCAATTATCAATTATCAATTATGAATTCTGTTTGTTTTCACCCAGTTTATGACATGTAACCATCATCTAAAGACATATTAGTTTGCCAGACTCGTGCATCTTGCTTCCACCATTTTTCATTTCAAAAAAAGAATTGTCAAGAGATTGGTCACATCGTATTTACTGGATCAAAAGAAACATGGTTTATGTCATGCCGAGATGATCTGTAGGCTACTTTATTTAAGAAAGATAGTTAATTTGATTGCAATATGGACACACCAGACTTAATAGCTTGGCCAAAGTTCTTATTATGTGGCCATCAGCCAAGGATTGTTTTAGAACTTAATATCATTGCTGTATTAGCATGATACAATTAACCATTCATTGTTAATTAAGCAAGTAACTTGTGTCTTTAATATTAGTATGCTGTAATTAATGAATTTTGTGCTGAAAAAATAGTTTGGTTTAGTTTATCTGTGTTTTATTTTTTTAAATATTAGTTTGGAAAATGGGTCAGATCATTGAAGGAAGATCACCAATATGAGCCACCCGTCCTGTTAGTTCACCAACTTGGAAACGAGCTACGATTTGAAGGTATGAGTTTCAATGCAGGTTAATGAAAATAAATTCAGTTTTTGTTGGCTTTGGTCTCTGAGAAATATTTTTACCTTTCTTAATATTGTTAATATATACATTGTATAATACATGCTATAGTGAATTATATATAACTTATATATCATTGTCCTTGTTCAACTTGCTTTCTTATTGTGATAATGTAAAATATTTTGTTGATTTAGAACTCTTGATTTTTACAAATTTCATGAACTTCAGAATGTTTCCAATCATCGTCTTTTATGAGAATGTGCTGAGCATGATCTTGGAAAAACCCCTTTAATCTGACAGGCAACTGTGCTCTGGTGAGTAAATTTTCCAAAAATGTGAGTTTTAAAGAAGAGTGGGAAAGCACCATTGTGAAGCCAGGCAAAGTGCATGAGGAAAGAAAGGTTGCTTGACATCCAGAGAAAGTAGAATTTGAAGGTTAGTAGCAATGTGATATTGAAGTCAAGCATCATTCATTATCAGATATACTATTATGACAAAATGATTTCTTTCAATAATCCAGAAATTCCTTTTCTTTGAAATTTACAGTGGATCTGATACATTGCATGCACTGTTTTTTCTGCAGAACTTGATCCAATGACTTGCATCCTAAAGGATCTTGAAATGCTGATTACAAATGCAGTCACAGGAGGGCATCACATGAAAGGAATCTTGGATGGTGAAATGCCAGTGTGGCGGCCAAATGATATTAGGCTTTGTTCTCCTAATTTTCGAGCTCATTGGGTAAGATTATGTTTGTTAACATGAGAGTAATGAAACAGTGGAACTTAGTTTTAGGAACTTTTGAATGTCAAGACCGGTCAAACGCATCCAACATTCCATCCCATCAAACATTGACATAAACCAATGTTGGATGAAATTGTGGAGGCATTTGCCCCCCCCCCATTACCTTTGCATAAGTTTAATCACAAGAAAACATCTCCAAAATTTCCATTGTTCTCAATAATCTTTGGTCGGTACAGAACTTCAAAGTGGCGTTGAAAATCAGAAACATAGTGAAACATAATACTACTAAAGCTTTCCGCCTGACAAATGATGATGTACTACTCACCACTCCGACGAGTGTCAGACGAAAAGCTTTAGTTATTATGTTTCGCTGTTTCCAATTTTCAACGCTACTCTATTGTTCTCAATGTTGGATGAAATGTTGAATGCGTTTGGCCAAGGCTTCATTTTTTAATGAAGATATATCATAGTACGAAAAATGCTTTTCAATTTATCAAAATTGAAAAGCATGTCTTCAGGTGTCAGAGAAACATAGGATTATAACTTTATAGAAAAAAGACATGTAAATATTATGGTTTTGTGAATTTTATGATTTTGGTAGTTATTTTTTACAGGAAGGGAAGAGTTGTCGGAAAAAGAAAAACAATGGGTTGGATAAGCTTTGAAAGAATATGTATCTGCAGGGAATGTAATATTTTGAGTTGCAAACCATATTTTTCATATAAATCCAACCCTGTTAACTTTTATTTGAGCCAAAAGCCGAATATTTGCCAATTAATTTCACATATAGCAGCAAGCAATTTGCCTTCAAATTTCTGCGTTTTTCAGAATTAAATGTTCATCAATGTTCATCAATGTTGGAAAAATGAACTTCAGTTGAATGCAGTGATAGTCACACTGAATTTTGCTTTTGCAAGAAAGAGTTTGGGTGGAAATGTATTTGGTGGCTTTATAGACTCACTTATTCAAGGACTTTAATATATTTTCCATGCAGAGAAAACAATGCAATTCAAGATCCAATGGACAAGGCGGAAGGTCAGATGGAAGATAAAGTGAGAACGGATGATCCAATGGAAAGGGCGGAAGATCAAATGGAAGATCTGATGGAAGTTAAAAGAAGGACGGAATATCAAATAGAAGATAAAGTAAGGGTGAACTTGATGATATTGAAGAGTGAATTAAATTTGTCTACAAGGGTCTTGTTAATTAGCGACTTTTCAAATTTTATTGATGAGAACAGAGGAATATTTTCCATCTTTGAAAGGGTGGGGGCATATTCAGCCGTAATTTTCAAGTGTTATGAAGCTGTCAAGAGATTAATTTTGAAGAGTTTAAAATATTTCAAGGGGAATTTCTGAATATTGATAAATGAACTAGGGAATAGAGATCCCTTGGAAGTTTTTCAACTTATAACATGAAGTTGTATAGCAAAATTAATGTATAAGAATGTGTCCGAGAATAATGGTGCTAAGAACCGCTCATGCAAGATTGCGATCGTGTTTATTTCATTTCTGAGAAAACTAAATATGAATGAAAGTCGGACTCGGGCAATGGGACAACACACTACGCAATGCTCAAACTGTGATGCGAATTATTGCTAATAGATAATCGACCTTCAAATATTTGAAAAAAAAACTTTTTTAAGGAAATGACTTATCTGATGAGGAGATCTAATATATATATTCTGCGGAGTCACGTGATGACGCACTTTCCTTGCCAAAAACAATAGATTCGACCCGAAACAATAGGTCGAACGCCCCAAAACAATGGGCCGAAACGGCGAACGAGGTATCCATAAAGGCTTTTTTCTGAGGCCCTTAATCTTCCCTATTTTTAAGTGAGCTGTTCCTTGCCGGCTGAACCAGAAAGTTATCTATATGAGAGCTTACAGTTTTGACTAAAAGGTTAGGAAATTCTTTGTTAAAGTTCGCCTAATTGGCTATCACGAAAAAACGACGGTTTACGCTCGAGAAACTTCCAAATTCGCGTCGCGAAATCCATTTTCGAACAAAGCATTCACTGTTCACGTGATGCGTTTCACCTCTTGCTGCAATGTGATTGGCTCTTTCACAACTTCACGTGAACAGTCACGCGTTTTTCGAAATCATGCAAATTAGCCCTCGGGTTGAACAGCAGGTACTTTTGGAGAAGACGCGTGTTTTTGTTTTCAACACAAAGGATAACTGGGCGCCTTTTAAAGTGTTTTACGACCTGAATTATCTTTGTAAAGACTTGCTAATTGTTTGAGAGACCTCTGGAAAATTACAGGAGACAATTGAGAACACAGGTGATAGCTTTTTTGTGCTTTTCGAATGAGATAGTTGTAGTTTAGGTAGTAGGCGACCGCCATTGTTGCTTCGGCATGCTTGCGACGCTTAGGCCTAATGTAAACAAGCCCAAAGTTTTAACAAACAAATTATGATAAGGGGTTATCAGGCGAGCGAAGCGAGCCAAACTGTTGCAAGAGGAGTAGGCAGAGGCATGAGCGAAGCGAATGCAGCGCACGAAGTTCGCCCTATCAATCAATGTTTCTTGATAATAGATAGACAGGCAAGCGCAGTGAGCTAACCCATTGTACGTGGGGTTGAAAGAGGCATGAGCGAAGCGAATGCAGCGCACGAAGTGCGCCCTATCAGACAATGTTTTTTGATAATAGATAGACAGGCGAGCGCAGCGAGCTAACCCATTGTAGTGGGGTAGAAAGGGGCATGAGCGTAGCGAATGCAGCGCACGAAGTGCGCCAACCATAGGCGAGCGCAGCGAGCTAACCCATTGTACGTGGGGTTGAAAGAGGCATGAGCGAAGCGAATGCAGCGCACGAAGTGCGCCCTATTGGTCAATGTTTCTTGATAATAGATAGACAGGCAAGCGCAGCGAGCTAACCCATTGTACGTTGGGTTGAAAGAGGCATGAGCGAAGCGAATGCAGCGCACGAAGTGCGCCCTATCAGACAATGTTTTTTGATAATAGATAGACAGGCGAGCGCAGCGAGCTAACCCATTGTACGTGGGGTTGAAAGAGGCATGAGTGAAGCGAATGCAGCGCACGAAGTGCGCCCTATTGGTCAATGTTTCTTGATAATAGATAGACAGGCGAGCGCAGCGAGCTAACCCATTGTACGTGGGGTTGAAAGAGGCATGAGCGAAGCGAATGCAGCGCACGAAGTGCGCCCTATCAGACTATGTTTCTTGATAATAGATAGACAGGCGAGCGCAGCGAGCTAACCCATTGTAGTGGGGTAGAAAGGGGCATGAGCGTTAGCGAATGCAGCGCACGAAGTGCGCCAACCATAGGCGAGCGCAGCGAGCTAACCCATTGCAAGTGGGGTTGAAAGGGGCATGAGCGTCAGCGAATGCAGCGCACGAAGTGCGCCAACAACAGGTGAGCGCAGCAAGCTAACCTATTGTACGTGGGGTTGAAAGAAGCATGAGCGTTAGCAAATGCAGCGCACGAAGTACGCCAACCACAGGCGAGCGCAGCGAGCTAACCCATTGTAGGTGGGGTTGAAAGGGGCATGAGCATTAGCGAATGCAGCGCACGAAGTGCGCCAACCACAGGCGAGCGCAGCGAGCTAACCCATTGTATGTGGGGTTGAAAGGGGCATGAGCGTAAGCGAATGCAGCGCACGAAGTGCGCCAACCACAGGCGAGCGAAGCGAGCTAACCCATTGTATGTGGGGTTGAAAGGGGCATGAGCGTAAGCGAATGCAGCGCACAAAGTGCGCCAACCACATTAAGTTTTTTTCACTTGCCCCCCTCCGGGAAGCGAGCGAACGCGAGCGCCCCCGGCTAGTTATGATAGAAGATGAAGAACACGCAATAGAGAATACACTGCCCGAAGCCGATAAAATGGTATCTAAATAGCGTATATATAAACGTAATTTATTGAATAAAGCGACATATTTTTGCATGTTTCCATTACTTTTTCAGTTAACGAAAAAAGGTACAATATGAACCGAAGATTTTGCCATTGTCTGCGATGTACAGAGATCAAAACATCTTCGAAAGGACATTGGTAATGTTTTATTATTTTAGGTATATCCGTTTTAACATGGTCTTATAGAATGTAATCTTAACTTTTATGCAAGTTGGTTGGGTACTATTTTATCAAGTTTAGTAATGCACCAATTTTAAACTTCATCTATAAAAATACTTAACTTTTTTTCTTGCACAAAACAGATAAATAGAGCAATTGATACACTGGCCTTCTTAAGTACTTGTGCTGAGTGGAAGGAGCTAATTTTGGCAGCTGGAGAGATGGACATAGTTTTTCAGCAAGAATGGAAAACGTTTTTGCTGGGATTCCATTTTTTCAATTTCTTCAACTTGCCAAAAGAAGAAAGAGTATTGGATAGCAGGTGGAGATTTAGTCATATTTGTATCTCACCCTGAAGGGAATCGGGGCCAACGTCTTTTATTTAAGCTCGTAAATGCTTTTGATTATAATTTCAAGTATTCAGTACGTTATGGCCAATAACGTACTGAAAACTGAATTTGCTATGTTTTTCAGGTATTCTAAAGTGAAGGATATTCCACAGAATATGGTCCCTGTTGTGTCAGTTGGTGATGGCAATTGCTTGTTCAATTCATTGGGATTGCTGTTGCTTGGAAAGCAAGCAGTTGCCCCGATTCTTCGACTTGCGGCTATTTTACACGGAATAGAGCATATACAGTGTTATATTAGAGAGGTAGGTCAATTAGATTAGCGTGGGTTTGGTTAGAGGCAATTGAATTATTGTCGCACTACCATTTACAAGAACATTATTGGAAAAGAAATTGGAAAAAAGTGTAAATTTGTATTTAGAAGAGCTGATGGTCTGCTTGAGTAAAGATGAAAGTCCATTATTTATTTATTTACTACAGTAGTAGTAATTAAATAAATAACTAAGTTAATGCTTAATTCCAGGTGACCTGTATAGGCGGTGTCAAGTTAATGAATTGATTTTGATATTCTTTTAAAAGTATTCCCAAATGTTCAGTACAACCGAAGAGCTGCAAAACTTCTTGTTTGTCATCACATCGAATAAGATGTTTAAATCAATTCGCGGAAGAACCGTTGAAACACGATTGCGTAGTGCCCTGCAAGGAGAGCTTCTTGGGATGGTGAAAATTGGTGATTATGCCAGTTTGTTTTAATTACAAGTTATTCTTTCTCTTCAGTTTTAAATTTGAAACTGAATATTTATGTAACACTTGTGCTTCGTTCAGATAGCTGTGTATGGTTTTAACCGTCTTGATGCCATTTGTATCTTTTTTTACCGGTAGCCACCACCATTTGGAATTTAGAGCAGACACCTTGCCGGAGTTTTTACTTTTTTATGGTAAATATTTCAATTGCTAATAAGAAAATTTTAGAATTCATTGGTGCTCTTGGGAATGACAAAGCTGGAACTGAGAAAATCATAATTTTCGGCTTTTTGAAATATATGTTTATAATCTTCTAATTTGTGAATGCTTTTGTGGCACGCTGGAAATTGATCTCAATTCTTTGATTCTTGCAGGTCATTTTCAAGCTAGACTGGCAGCTGGTGCACTGGATATTAATATTGGTATGCACTGTCAAGAGGATGCGCAGCTTTTTAAAGGATTTGTTTCCACTTGCAGTTGCCAGAAATTCAAGGTGGATAAAATTGTCCACGTTATGCTAGTGAAGACGGCCCGATTTGGTCCATTGAACCATTATGTTCCACTCTTGTGGAAAGGAAGTAAGTCAAAAATTTCCAACATATTTCACTGATACAACAACTAATAAATATGTGAGTATACTTTGGATCGGATGTTGCCAGAGATCCGATCCAAAGACGGATTTTACCAGAGTATGTTTGTGAGTATACGGTGGCAAGATCCGTCTAGATTTTTGGTGCTTTAAATTTAGAGCCTTTTCTTCCTATTCAGTTTTGTTATGGATCGGATCAGACATTTGATAGCTAAGACACAAAACTTTCTGGGAATTTATTTCTCATATTGATTGTTTAGGCCACAAGGAAAGAAAAAGTGGCATACACAAAGGTGGAACAGTTTTTGCGGGCAAAAGGTTTGCCGAAGCCAAAGGCGTTTCCTTTTGTGCGCAGTTATCGAAACTTGGGTGCATATTCAAAGCAAGCAGCGATTTTGAAAATTGGGTAGAGTGTCATGCATGCCACTTAAAATACCACGGTGTATGAGTGGGAATAAACCCAGGTCACTTTCGCAAGCGTTTGCACTTGTTTCAATGTTGCGGCGAAGAGATGGAAGCAGGTGCAGCTGTTACAATGTAAATGAACGTTTTGAGTGAGGTTTCTTAGCTTTATATTCATAAATTGGAGTAGACACCAACAATCATAAGTGACTTACACTGTCCCAACTTTAACAGCGGTTAACGTTAATTTTGTTTCTTTTTGTAAACTTTCAGGGTGTTTCGATACCCAGAGTTATCAGAGGAGATGACAAAAAGGTCCAATATTTACAACCCTGCAATTATTTTGCTGCGAGACATCCACCAATTGTTGGGGAATGGTATATCTTCAGCCAGTGTTGATTTTTTTATCCAGTTTGTTCAAGATTTTTCCTCTGCCTCTATGTTATTTGTTTATTTCTTAATTACAGCTGATTACTCAAAATTGAATAATTTACTTGGTTAGCATGAGCAGAGTTTCAACAATTTGGATTGTGTGTATGATTTGCACCGACGCTTTTTGCAGAGATTATTTTAAATATCAATAATATCTACAAAGTTACAACACTTTCTAGATTGCAGTTGAGGGTTTTTACTTGAGTCGTGGGTCTTGTTGAAATATAATTTTTTCTAAAGTTACAACAAATGTTCGTTTTTCAGAAAATTTCTCTCCGTATTGTTAAGGAAAAATCCTTAAAATTTATTGCAAATAATTTGAAGATTGATTTGCAATAAACATTAATGCAATAAGATTATATTTAAAAAATTATATTCTTATTGCATTCGCAATTGCATTTACTCGCTATTTTTTAAGTGCGTAATAATTTGTTTCAAAAGTTCTTACAGCATACCAACCTGATTGATATGAGCAATGATGTGTTCATTTCCATGCACCGCATCTGGGAAAACATACATGCGGCTATGATCTACAACGATATGCTGCAAAAAATTAGAAGGACTCTGCCAAGAGACACATTATTTCCAAGAAGATGCTTCTTTTACCAGTAAAAGCACCATGAGCTTCAATTATCCCAAAATTTTAATGTACGTCCTATATATTCATCACTTGACAAAGATTGTGACACGCGTCCCGTCCATCTATAACTTTGACTTTAATGTAGCTGTTAGCTTTTAATTTTTGTATTAATTTCATTTTGCAGTGGAACATGACATTGGGTTCTGCTTGCATTCAATTTGCAGGATAAATGGTAAGCTTTTCATTTTCATATTGCTACATCAATGTTAATACCAAATATATCAAATTTAGCCAGTTGCTTCGATAGGTTTCTCAGTACTTTATAGGATTGAATATTTTTTCGCTTAAGATTTTTTCATTCAATGTTTTAAGGTTTACAGTGACGGATTCTACCAAAAATGTGAACAGTTATTCATTCCCCATCATTAGTCGAAAGACCCAAATATTTCTAAAAGTGCTCAGCGAAATTGAAGGTGCTGAATTTCCGAAGTTAAGGTTTTTACCAACAGACATGAGTGTTTAAAGAGATTTATTTCTGCCAAAAAGTTTTCTCTTGTAACCAAAGACGATACAACGTGATATTAATCTGACATCAACAGTTCCAGTTCAAACAACCATAGAAAAATTCTCCAATTTATTACAAATTTCTTTTTAGTGTGCCCAACAAGGCAACAATATTGACTGTGGCGTCTACATGCTTGGAAATATCTAGTTTTTACTGAACAAGGTATGTGAAAGTGTTCCTGTTGATGTTCGATTTGATCAATGTTCTTTATAATTTGTTGTGTCCTCATATTCGCTTATTATATAGTTGTAAAATGTTTATATAATTTTGCAATTTAACAACAAATTTTCTGCCAATAAGCAGAATTGGGGTTCTTTGAGCAATCTTTATATTTACATTTCATTTACACCTATGTACTAGGTTTTTTGCAATATGCTAATATATTATTCATACCACAGTATCTATACTTGTAATTTTCTAGGAATACAGCATTTCAAATGGCGTTGTGGTTGTCAAATACCAAAAGTTTGATGCTAAATTTCTGCGCCTCGAAATTCTTCGGAAGATGTTCGAGCTGCAATTGGCGACGTACATAGGCCGTTGTTAGGCATGTAGCTTTTTTGATGATTTTCAGACAGTAACACATCCCTAACCATCGGTAAATATCTAAAATTGTGTACCTAATCTAGGGTCCCATCCACACTAATGCGTTTTCAAAGGTCTTTGTTTTCAACAACATCCGTATTTGTGAAAATATTTGCATCCACAGGATGTGTAGAAAAACGGATCAAACGATGTGCTTCCATACTGCACCACTTTCCCCCGTTTTCCATTATTTTTCATCTACATATTTTTAGTTAGTGTGTTCATCATCTTTTCAGAAGTCTCTATTCTCGTTGTCCACACTGATACGGCATGTATGCGTTTTCAGGTGTCTCCGTTTCGAAACAATTTTTCAAATGTCTCCCTTTCCAACTGTAAGCGGTTTGAATTGTTTTGACGTGGATGCAGAGCAAATGTATGCGTTTTCATATGAAATCACATTAGTGCGGACGAGAGCAAACGTATACCTAAATTTCAATGATATTTGTTATTGACATTACAATTCCTTATGCTTTTTTGCCATAATTTTGTTGCGATTCAGCAGGTAAAATGCAGCATGCTTCATGAAATTGGAATGTGTCATATACGACAACTGTGGCTTGATCTTTTGCAGCCTTGAATTAGCTTGCTCGTTTATCTGACTGTTTACTTCAGTTAGATGTTGGTAATTTGACATATTATAACCATGTAAAGTTGCATCCTGTAAAGTTTAACAAGGGGATTCACAGGTTACATTACTTGCTAATATATGTGCTATTTAAAAACAACTGTATACGAACAGCACAGGCTTAAACTTTTGATTGATTGATTGCAATGGCCTTTCACTAGGTAAGCCGTTCACAAGAATAACACAGGGGTGATTTTCAAGGTGAAAAATACGTATACCAATGGCGTAGGTAAGAAATGTTATAGGAGGGGGGGATAAATTCAGATTTTGCGACAAAAAATTAATAGCATTTTTGTTTCTTCAAAACTATGAATATAAGATAAGGAAATTGGCTAGAATTTAACGTAAACAGAAATACTCATTTTCCGACAAAATCACCTATTTTCCGACAAAATGGCAGTTTAGCTTTACAGGGTGGGGTTTCGCCCCCTGACCCCGCTCCATCTACGCCACTGACGTATAATCGGTTGTTTCAACCATAAAATAAAATAATTATAAATGCAATATGGATTAGCACCCAGCATTCATTGATAAATGCAATGAAATGATAAATTACAGCATTAAAAATTTGTCTTACCAACATGATTTTTCCAGTGCAATCGATCTACCAAAAACCATGTTCTCTTGAAAAATTGTGGACGCCTAAGCAATGCATATTCATGAAGAGAACAAGCATTGTAATAAATACAAGTCTTTGGCTTACCTTCGGGAAACCTTGTATAGAGAACATCAAACGGAACATTAACCGACTCATTATACACCATCACTTCAAACCCGTAACATATCTCTGCGGGAAATAAATAGTTCGAAATTGTTTAAGTATCACGTAAATAGGAAAAAATTTCTGCAGTTAATAACTCGACGTGATGTAATCGTTGGTACCACAGTGGACCAAGGGTAGTTGCATTGGATGACTCTTGTATATTATATGGGATTTGCATCATTGAGTGTTGACTAACACTGTGAATCAAAAGCAAGCGTTGAAGAATACGAATTTCGTAACCTTCAACACCACAGTGCACCAAGGGTAGTTGCATTGGATGACTCTTGTATATTCTATGTGATTTGTATCATTGGGTCTTGACTAACACTGTGAATCAAAAGCAAGCGTTGAAGAATACAAATTTCGTATCCTTCAACGCCACAGTGGACCAAGGGTAGTTGCATTGGATGACTCTTCAAAATTTTGGAGAAGAGGTGCCAACTTTCTCAGAAAAACAAATTTTAATAAAGAACATGTAATTTTTCGTTAAATAAAAACCGATATACTTTGCAGTTTAATTATTTTTTTGGAAAGATTATTCCATACTAGACATTTTAATTTATTATTTTCTTAAAATTTAGAGAATTATCTTTTAAATGATACCAATTTGAAGATGGTAGAATCAACTTGAAAATTTCAACTTGTGATTCACTTATTGATGGAATTGCCCACCTACATAAAGCTGGTGATACCTAAAGTACGGTTGACTATCGACAGACTTCCATTCACAAGCGGAGGATATGAACGAGTGAAACATATTCTGAAGACCAAGTATGGACAATGAAGTGAAATTGTCAATGCTCATGTCCAGAGTCTGATGTCTTTTTCTATTTTCATGGATCACAACCTGGGAAAATTGATCAGTTCTATGAAAAGTTAGTGATAAGCATCCAGGCACTGGATACAATGGGGAAGGTGATTGAAGTCAATGGGTATGTGAGGATAACTTTCGACAAGCTCCCAGCAATCAGAGCTGATCTCGTACGAATGGATGACGACCGGTGTAACTAAGGATTTCCTGAACTCATGGAAGCCTTGCGGAAGTGGCGTGAAAGAAAGTTAGTCTCTAACTACGAACACCTATTGTGTGATGGAACAAGCAGACAGCCCCAAGAGACGTTTTTCCAAGTTAAGCTGCAAGGCCGGCCCTGGGTGCACTGTGACGCAGCCGACCATAAGTCAAATGAATGTCAGAGGGTAAGATTGTCGCTGATTGAAAGAAACTGCCAATGGCGAACAAACGCTATTTCAAGTGCACTGGTAAAAAGGATAGAGGGAGAGTAAAACTAAGAGTAAAACTAAGAGCAAGAGTAAAAGTTTGCATCAAAAATGTAGTGGCAAGCATCATACATCGATTTGTGAAAAAGATTCTCAGCAAATCATGAGGGCAACCAGTGAAGACTCAGTTATTCACCCAGTCATTGTTGTCAGAGTAGATGGTATAAAATGCAGAGCATTGTTGGACACTGGAGCTGGAAGCACATATATCTCTCAAATGCTTACAGAGCGTATTTGAAAACGACCTATCAAAACGGAAACAAGACAGATTAATATGATGTTGCATACAACTAGTAAGAAGATAGACATTTACAGAGTTCAAGTCGGAAGCTTGACCATTGAATTTCAGATACCTATGACAGCGAACAAAGTTGACAAGGTAGTTTTGCTCTCCATCCTGAATCCACGGTACAAAGAAGTCCTGCAATAGCATCAACACTTGAAAGATATAATTATGGATGACAACGACACTAAACCTGAACTACCCAAACACATCATTATTGGTGCAAGTGATTATGCAAGAATCAAAACTGCAGAGAAGCCGAGAATAGAAAAGAAAGGAGAACCTGTGGCAGAGCTGACAGCACTTGGTACGACAATCATGTCACCAGGAAAAGAAGCTGATCTAAGCAGTATTTACCTCACAAGAAGGTCATCGACCAATCACGAAAACCTTTGCAGACAGGGCGCTCTTGGATTAGAAGATAAGCAGTCAGGTAACTAAGCTGCAGTATTTGAGCACTTCATGGAACAATTAACAAGAAGCCCAGACGGATGGTACAAGACTGGTTTACTGTGGAACCCTTCCCGAGCAATAACAGTGAAAGCCTTGGCTGTCTAACCAGTCTGGTAGGATGACTTAATCAAAATCCAGAACTTCTTCATCAATACTACGAAATAATCCAGGAGCAGCTTCAGCAAAAAATCATCGAGGAGGTGATGGAAGAACCAGAAGGCCGAGAGCTTTATCTACCCCACAAGCCTGTGATCAGAGAGTCTGCAGAGAGCACCAAAACAAGAACCGTCAAGGAAGAAAGTTGCTTTTTTGAACGATTGCCTAGAAACAGGCCCAGCTCTTCAAAATCTGATGTGGAGTTTACTTCTACGATGCCGATTCAAACCTGTTGTATTATTGGGAGATATGAAGCAAGCCCTCCCTCAGATTCGAATACGAAATGAAGATTGTCACACTTGAAGTCTACCAGTTTACAAGGGCCTTGTTTGGTCTGCTCCAGTCACCATTTCTTCTTGGTGGGACAATTGAGGGACATTTAGACACATGGAAGGAGGCACACCAAACAGAAGTTGAAGAAATCCAGAGAAGTCCATATGTTGATGACGTGGCCACAGGAATGAATGCCATGGAGGAGACAAAGAAACTGAAGGAAATCATGATCAAGACTTTTGGGGATGCTAAAATTACGCTACACAAGTGGCATTCAAATGTATTTGAACACGAAACGAACAATGTATCTGATGGACAACACCAAACATTTGTGAAGGAGCAATTGGGAGGCAAGGGTGAGCGGACCAACCTACTTGGGTTGAAATGGAACAAATCACAAGATACACTCCCGGAAATCGAAGCTGAGAAATCTAAGTGGGGAATACTGTGACAGCTTCCACCTACGACCCCCTTCATTTTGTTTCGCCTCTGCAGGGGAAATTCGTGTATAGAGACACCTGTAAAGAGCAGCAAGGCTGAGACAAGGAGCTGTCAAACAGTATACTAATACCATGGAAAAGGTTTGAACAAAAACTGTACGAAAGTGCGGAAATTTCAAGGAGTCTTGTTCCCTTTCGAGAGGATATTGATGTAATTGATCTTCACGTTTTGGGAGACACCAGTTGAGCCGGCATAGCAGCAGTAATGTACACTGTGATTCATCAACCATCAGGAAAAAACCAAGGACTTTTTGCATCAAAAATTCGTCTAGCGAAGGAAGGGCTGACAATCCCCCGTTTAGAACTGGTATCCTCACACATGGCAAGGCAACCAATCTGGATCACAATGTAAAGGATACACTTCAAGGACTACCAGTCAGATATTATTATTATTATTATTGTTATTATCATTATTTTATTTGATAAGCAGGTTAAAAAGCCGGCAGCAATTTAGCTGATGTGGACCTGCTGTTAAATACAAAATAAATAAATAAATAAATACAAAATAAATATAATGAAATAACTAAATATAAATAAATGTGTCTGTGTCTTTAAAAGAGATGGTTGACGTTTCATTAAAAGATATTGTGTCTATTATTTTGTTGAAATTATGTAAGTTCTTTTTGAATGACTCATACGTCTTGAATGCTTTCGCTATTTCCGGAAGTGAGTTCCAGATTATAGGGGCTCTGTGTCTGAAACACTGTTTCCCTGCATTTGTCTTGCTCCTTGGTATTTCAAGTTTTATATTTCTCCCAAGTTCTTATTTGTAACGTGCTTCACTACTAAATTGTTTATGATGTCGGGATGTTTCCTGTTATAAGCTTGATGCGCTAGACAAGCAATTCTCTTTTTGTACATGAAGCTTATTGATTTCCATTTAGCTTGCTCTAAGATTTGATCTTGTGGAACCCCTTTAGGTATTTTGTGAATGATACGCCCCGCTCTTCTGTGAACTCTTTCGAGATCTTCCAATTGTTGGGGTGAACATGAACCCCATACTCCAATTCCATATGTTGTACTAGGGAGTATTCTGCAGAAGTAGATTGTTTCTAGTACTTCTGCTGGCAAGGATTTCATTCTCTTTAGTTGTTTAACTTTCTTTCCTAAATTTACAGATGCCTTTTTTATGTGATTTTTCCAGCTAAGCGTGTTGTCCACTGTCATACCTAAACATTTATGTGCTTGGATGGCTGGATATTAGTGTTGCACTTCACTGGATCAAAGGGGGAGGCAGCTACAAGCAATTAGTTGCAAACAGAGTTAGCAAAATAAGCGAAAAGTCCTACATAGATTGGAGATATGTGACAACAATCCAGCAGACATAGCGAGCAGAGGGAGCAGCACCAGAAGGCTGGGAAACATGGACCAAAGGGTCAAGCTGGCTATCAACACCAGAAAATTGGCCTCGGGACATCTTAATGCGACCAAGCAGTGAGACTGAAGCCAATCAAAACTGACAAAAGAGGTTCTAAGCCTTGCTACAGAGATCAAGGAAGAATTACAGAGCATTCTTCAGAAGCACAGCTATTGGAAAACAATGTCAATAGCGGCATAGATCTCAAGATTCACATACAACTGTTGATCAAAAAGGCTAATCAGTTCTTCTTATTGTTCAATTCTCTTGTTTCGTTGTTGAGGCTTTCAGTATTTAATTTACGAATATCAGTCACTAAAATTGCATTTTCGTCCAAATGCAATGAATTCTTATTGTGCAAAATTGAAAAAAATACACTACTGCAGGAGTGTATGTATCTTTTCAAAATTGCCGGTCTATAGCTAGATCTTTTCTTCATTCAGTGATTTGATTTGACTTGGAATTGACGACACAGTGATGATTGGTTGAAAAAGCTTGTTGTAGTTTGTAACTTGGGCTGCTTCTTTCATGTATACATTGGCACGATTATAGACCTCATCACTTTTGTGTTCTTCGCGAAGATTCATGTGACCTCGCTTACAATATGAGGTGTGTTCCTAGGTTTTTTCTCCCATGAGGGATCTTCTTTCTTTCTTTCTCTTTCTCTTTTGCTCTACTCGTGTGAATGAAAGAAATATTTTATGAAACAAGCGGAAGAACTTGATTTTCATGACTAATATGGATAATAGTTTGAAACCCATCCGTGTTGATACTGGAATATTGAGTTATCATTTTACTTTCAGACTAGCGAGTCTTTGCATTTACTCATTATTCATTCATTTGCAGTATTTGTCTTTCATAGCCGATCAAGTTGGGTTGACCATGCCTGACATTTGACAACAAACCAGTACTACAGCTGGAGTTGAAGTACAGTCACATAGCTAACTTTAAAAAGATCGTTTTCTGAACGACCTTTACATAAGTGAAGGATCGAATTCCTCACACGAACAGCTTATTTAAGCAAAGGAGAATAACTGAATTAATAAGAGAGTGCCAGGAATAACTTGTTTAGTTTCAAATGAAATTTGACGCCATGGCCAACATTTTTTCCTGTGTTCGACGTCGTTCCACGCTTCTTTTCTCATTTCAGACAAAGATGTAATGTTTGTAAGAACTTATAATTTTATTTTAGGTTCTGGTAGACAGAAATGGCACGATTATAGACCTGGTTAGAGAAAGTGAAAAAACATTAAGAAGTGTCTTTCCTCTGTCAAGGTGAGCTGATAAAATGATCCCCAGGCTTTTGTCTGTCTTCAATATCAATACTTCAGTATTGACTGCGATGGCCGAGTGGTTAGATCGCTCAACACTTGTTCAAAGGGTTGTGGGTTCGAGCCCACTTTCAGATCTGTAATATAAAGTATGACGAAAGAATTTGCCAAAATGGCAAAAGGAATCATGAGGTGTGGTCATATCGAGAGGAAGGACGAGGGTCGCACTGCTTCAATTAGTCCAGCTACTCAGTGGACCGTTTGTGCTTAGCACATCTACAAATACCTTACGAAGATAGTATAATACCTAATATAATACCTTATGAAGTGAATTTGCCTTTGAATCAATCAGTCAATCAATCAATAGAATATGATTATGGAAAAGAATTTTATTAGAAGGGAAAACATCGTTTTGATGTTAAAAGTGTTATAGTAACTTGTCAAATTAGAGTTGAGGAGCTTGCAACAGTTTGAGATTTGGCAAAAATATTTGGGGGATTGCAAATTAAGAATGAAACCACATCCTTATGCTGACCACGCCTTAGCGCCACACCCTTATGTCTAAAATTTCAACTTTGAACCTACCTCCGAAAAAAGCCCCGCCACTAATTAAATGAATGCCTCAATGAATACATTTAGCTGCAGTATTTTTTTGCTAAAATCAAGTTTGTTGTTGGGCCACTATCTCTTTATGTGTTGCAAGATATTGTCGCCTTGGGATCAAGGGAGTAATTTGTAATTGGGGCTATTTCTTTTATGTATTCAATGCAATCTTTGGTAAATTATATTCAGTTGCTATTTTTGAATTTTAATTTAACCTTTATGTTGGAACATAGGTCTGAGGCAAAGGGTCTGTTTATATGCCTTAGGCCATTTTCCAGCGTTAGCTCACGTGGTGGGTTAGTTTTCAGCCTCTATTTATGTGATATCTTTATCCCACTTCGGTGGGCCCACCTACTCTTGAAAAATAAATGTTTTGGCTGGATTGCTAATGTTATTTATAATTTCAATTCACAAATTTCCCAAACTTTTCAAAGGTTTTGCTGTATAATCTCTTTATAGGGTACTTGCTTACAACAATGCTTACATAATGTACTTACATCCTCGAAAAATGCATCTAATTCACAACACATTAAGAAAATGTCTTGTTTATATAACATACCGACTTCTAGGGCTTATGACGTATCAATCATTCTATCATGCAATTTCGTATTTAAACACTATTTCTAATTAATTTCTTTAGGATAATATCAGCCCACGAGGCATAGATGCAGGTTTTTTATAATAAGCAACGTTATAAGGAACTCACTTGTCCAAGCTCAAACGATTCAAGAAACTGTTACTGGTAAATGAAAAATCACTGAGAAGCTTTTCAATTCATGCTGCAAGAGCTATAAAAGACAATATGCTTGAAATTCAAACCATATAGCCGTGAATAAAGGTTGCGGCAAAGAGTTCGTGTGTTTTCTATTTCCTATACGGCCTTCAGCCTTTACAGAAAAGCCCCACCCCAAGGTATTAGCTTTCAAATTCTAATACCTTTACATGCGGTGGCCACAATACCAAATCAATCACCATAAAAATTATATATACTGAATTTAGTCAATACCAATACAATTAAATAAAAATGTGTAGTCATAAACTTACTGTTGACAAATCTCCCATGACAAGGCAAGGCCAACAAAAATAAGTATTTTTCTCAGCATCACTGCATACCCAAGAGAAAGTTTCATAAACTGTGTCCGAACATTTATTTTTCAGCACGACTTTTGGACAAGGTCTTCCACCTTTCTTAAAAAGAAGACGCTGTTCATGTGTCAGGCTTGTTTGAGATGTCCAAAAATATAAGAAACACCCCCAACGATAACCTTCTTTTATAGAGCTATTCATTATTTCAAGAGTGCAGATTGATATGTTTCGGCCGCCGGGTTTTAGAAATAAAAACTAATACCATGGCCCCACCAAACCTATTCTTATAGCAATACTTGACAATAGGATCTTAGGTCATTCATCCTGACACATACAGAAGAATTTTGCAACCAAAGTATTAGAAATCTGATACTAATACCTTGCTCACAAAAATGTCCTGGCTCGTTCCAAAGAAAATCTGTCAGTAAGGATTAACAATAACAAAAGAAAACTAGATATTGCCCTTCAAGAGTAAACACGATCATCACGCAAAAATATTGGGTGTGTAGGGCGTTGTGTGCTTTCTTGTGCGTCACAGTTCTTCCTTTGACATGACACGATTGTAATTTGATTTTAAAGAATTTTTATTTATTCAAAAAATTAAATTGTTAAGTCTGGAAAAAATGCTATTAGACTAATACCTTAAATACCACTCCCAGCTGCCACTGGAACAAAGACTACTCTCAAAATAGATAAAAAAGTGCCTTAGCTGCTCTTGACGCCATCAAATCAGCACTCGACGATGCAACAATGCTCGTACACTCGTCACACACTGACCCGTACTGTCTCATGTTTGACGCATCAAACCTTGCTGTCTGAGCTGCACTTCAGCAACATATTGACGGGCAATGGGAGGCCATTTTAATTTTCTTGAAAATATTGCAGCTGGCAGAAACGAAGTACAGCACTTTCAGACGTGAACTCCTTGCAATATATCTTGCTATTCGCCATTCTCGACACTCTCTTGAAGGTCGTCAGTTTTACCTTTTAACAGACCACAAACTGTTAACATACGGCTTATCCGCATCAGCTAATCGTCGCTCACCTCGAGAAATACATCATCTGGACTTTATCTCACCGTTTACGACGGACATTCACCATGTTGAAGGCAAAGACAACATTGTTGTTGATGCACTGTCGAGAACAGACGTCAACTCAATAAAAGCAGTTTATCCGATTGATTTTGCACTAGTAGCAAAGGCTCAACAGGAAGACCCTGTCTTACCCACTCTGCAGTCTTCTACATCTCTTCGTTTAAAAGCCTTCCCGATTCAGGATACAACTGGCCCTATCCTATGCGACACTTCCACAGACAATCCACGACAATACGTACGTTCATCATACTGGCTTATTATTTTCAGTAACATGCGCTCACTGTCAGGAAGCTAAGATCCAACATGACACTGTCCCTCTTTTTCGAACGTTTGCCACACCAGATGCTCGTTTTGCACACTTACACATCGATTTAGTGGGCCCACTACCACAGTCAAATGGATATCGATATTTGCTTACATGCATCAACGGCTACACTCGTTGGCCACAAGCCATTCCAGTTTTTGACATTACAGCTGAAACAGTTGCTCAAGCCCCTGTCACTCATTGGATTGCCACATTTGGTGTACCCGCTACGATTACTACAGATCGTGGTGCACAATTCGAGTCCACCCTCTTTCGTTTCCTTCTACCACAGACTACTCGCTCTGGTCGCAGAGTTCATTTCCCTAAACCATATAGCTTTGACCCTTAAACAGACTGTTTACAACGTTTTCAGCACTTTAATTGTCCTATTGGACGCTTCGCTTCCCTCGCCTTCTAGAGGGGGGGCTGTATTCACTACTTTATAACTTTCATTCATTTGTAAGAATTCATTGTAAAAATCCTTTGTTATCCTTGTATCACGTAAGAACAGCATGACCTAGCTTAGTGATTGCTTTGCTGTCATAAACATCCCTAAATGTAGCTTTGTTTAATTATTTTATATATTCACACTTACACTATTGCTGATGATTTATGTAGGTAAATATATCCTCCTATTCCTTGTAACATATATATATATATTCATAGTACATTTGATAAGAGTTAGAATTAGTTTTTGTATTAAAGGAAACACACAAAAAACGAACGATGTGTTTATTTTCTCCATTTTTTCGAGTCAAGCTCAACATCTTCTAAAGCAAGAATATTTGGTGAGATCTTTCTTTATTTTATTAGTAGGTATAAATATCTTGTGCTTACTAAATATCCTCTTTCTATTCAATATTTGCCGACAATCAGGTTACCTCTGTATTGTGAAAAAATATGTAAAATTTCAGAAAAAATAAAAGATTTGGCAAAACAACATTTTGATTGACTATTTTGATTCGGTTACGTAACAGATAAACAATGTTTTCTTGAAAGGTTACTTGCAACTGCAAGAGCTTGTGCAGCAGAAGATCAGGGAAGAAACCTGATTGCCCCTGTAAGGCCGCCAGTCAAATGCGTGAAGAGTCTAGATGTAGTTGTGCCAACAACTCATTTGGAAGTAAACCTTGACTCACAACTAATTATAGTGAGTGTACATATGTACATACAAAATGTACATATTAAAATTTGTTTTTTTGGTCAGGGTCAGGTCCATGTAAGATTATTTGGAATGAAATGCATCATTTCTATGCAGGAATTTCTTGGAAAGCTCTCCAAAGATGAACTGAAAATGCTCCTGCCAGGGGTACTCTCCAATGGTAGAGGCAGTTTGAGCTACTGCCAGAATTTATTGTGAAGTGTCAAGAGCCTGGAAATTGGTGCAACAGCTGCGATACATGACTCCCCCTCCCAGTGAGACTGAAGCAGGTATTGGAGCAACAGAACCTTATGTATCACTTGGTCAAGTATAACAATCCCACAACAGGCCATAGCACTTCCTGGCTGGTGCAAATGTGGAAGTTGTCAAGACATGGAAAACCCTGATGAGAATGAATGCTGCAATAAAAAAGAATGCATAGCTCGGTATTAGATTTTTGGGCTATTGTGTCTTGACAGGAATGCACTGGAGAATGTCACAAGAACTCCTTGTGATATTTTGTTGGCTGACTATGAATTCACTTCAGATGAGAACAGGAATGCAGGTTATTGCCAGCATGTAATCTGCCAGCATGGAAAATTGAGAAGAGCAGACGTGCTTTTTCATCCTGTCTAGTAATTGCTATCAAAAGGGCATACCCGTCAAGAGATGAAAAGTATATGAGATTCAAAAGATAATGAACGCAACACATACAAAATATTTTTTGAAGCTATTCGTAGGCATTCATACATATTTGTAGCTTCTTCAGTTCAGCCCTTTGCTACTTTATTTCCTGTCATGACATCAATGGCAAGCTGCCAACTGAACAATCAATAGAGCCTGATGTTGATGTTCTTGATCTTGGTGAAAATTCTGCCACAGGCAATGAATTTGGTTCAAGAACACCCTCAACATCTGCTGATTCTGGTACAAACTCAGCAAAAAGAAAAGCAGTATTTGTGCCAGTGCATTAAACTCCATAGAGGTGGAAAAAGTTAACAACTGAAAAGTTCATTATGAATTTTTCAGTTGTTAACTTTTTCAGGCTGCCATGTGTAGGGATTTCTACCTATTTTGGGGATTTTTAGAAGTTTGTGGGTTGTAGGGAAAACCTATGGGATAATTCAGGGTAAGTTGTTTGTTTTTTCGGCTTTGACCATCAATTATTACAGACTTCCCATGTGGCACTTTCCAAAAAGGGCACAATTAGACAAGTCACACCTTAAAAAGAGCTGTTAAAATTATTTTCAAAGTCAACTTGTTTTTGTGGCGTCATTCCCCACTTCAGAGGATCTATTCTGCAGGTGTGGTTAGGTTAAAGACTTATAAGCTTGGAGGGCAACATCAATATCATTACAAATTGGTTGATCTCTCACTATGTACATGCTTTCTTTCTGAAGAAGAGATTTAAAATGCCAAAAACCTCAAAAAGAAGTATCGCGGACAAAAGTACAGAAAAGATTGGGAAAAAGAAAAATGGGCACATGGTTGGCTGTCAGTTTGAAAGAAAGGGTCTTATAAAGCCTGGTCCTCACTATGGGTTAAACACGATATTTACGATAACGATATTTCCGAATAAATTCCTTGACAGCGAGGATGCTTAATTTTACTCATGTACTCATTGGCCAGTCGTGTTTATCGTGAATTCAAAATGGCCGTACGAAATAAGAAAATGCTTGCAATGATGAGTACTGTTTACATGTTACGAAAGCGTAGACAACGACGAGAAAAACAGAAAGCTCAAAAGCAAAGAAAACGAAGGTTCTGGGTCAGAGAAATTTTCAAAAATAAATCATCTAGCGAGTATCACGGGCTTGTTCAAGAGTTAAGGTTGAACGATCGAGAATATCATTACAGGTATCTGCGAATGTCGAAGGAACCATTTGATCACTTGTACAGTCTTGTAGAAGCGAAGATAACAAAGAAAGGTACAGTTTTTCGTCAAGCCATTCCTGCTCGTTAGGGATTGGTTATTGCATTAAGATACCTGGCAACAGGCTGCTCTCAACTAACGCTCAGCTGTTCTTTCCGAGTTGGTCGAACAACAATCAGCAACATCATAAGAGAAGTTTGCATTTCAATTTATGAAGCCCTTTCAGAAACGTATCTTAGACCACCATCATCTGCTGATGAGTGGAAAGGTATAAGCAATGATTTTGAAAAGCTCTGGAACATGCCACATGTTATTGGATCAATTGATGGAAAGCATATAGCCATGGACTGCCCCAAACGGTCTGGATCGCAGTATTACAATTATAAGGGGTTTTATAGTCTTGTGCTACTTGCCGTTTGTGATGCTAGGTATAGCTTTACCATGGTAGATGTTGGGCAGTATGGCAGCAACAATGACAGCGGTGTTCTGCTCAACTCTGAAATGGGACAGCGCTTTGAAGAAGATGGGCTTTCAATTCCACCTGCTGAGAAACTACCAGGATGTGATACAGAATTGCCCTACTATCTTGTTGGAGACGAAATCTTTCCCCTGAAGACATGGCTAATGCGCCCATATCCTGGAAAACTCACAGAAGAACAGCGCATCTATAACTACAGAGTTTCCCGTGCAAGGAGGGTTATTGAAAACGCCTTTGGAATTTTGGTTGCTCGTTGGAGACTGTTTCGCAGTCCGATTCGTGCATCACAAGAAAACGTAACTCGTTATGTGCTAGCTGCCATTTGTCTGCATAATTATTCACAGCAAACAGAGAATGCCATGTACTGCCCAGCTGGTTTTGTCGATTCCGAAGACAGTAGTGGAAGATTGAAACCTGGAGAATGGAGGAAAATAGTAGCTTCTGACAATGGAAGTCTACAGGGCATTTCCAGAACACGAGGCTCAATGTATGCCAAAAATGCTACAGAAATGAGGGAAGAAATAAAACAATACGTAAACAGTAACATTGGCTCTGTATCTTGGCAATTGGAGTACGTAAGAAGCACTGGAGATAAAGACTAAATACTAGAGCAACAAACAATGTTTTCATAAAATAAAATTAAACTCACAAAATAATTTTATAACGAATCTAGCATGAATATTATATTTCTTAAAATGTTTGTTCTTGATCTTCTAAACATCGGGGCTATTAATAGACTCAAAAGAGGCAGAGTTGCATGATACTTGAGAAATACCAGCTGATGCAGGCTGGTTAACAGAGGAAGGTGGATAGAAGGATGCAGCATGGTTAAAAGAAGGTGAAGGTCTGAAATAATTGGGAAGGTTGACAGAGCCACAGTGACTGAAGAAAGGGCTAGGTTTGTTAAAAGAAGCAGATGCAGATTGGTTTAACGATGCAGATTGGTTTAACGATGCAGATTGGTTTAAAGATGCACATGGATTGGAAAAAGATCCACGGCTTTCATCTTGCTGCATTTGCAACGCGAATAGCAGGTTCTGTATTTGGTTTTTAGCCATACGTTGCTCTCTCTCTCCTAATTTCCTTACCTCTGCAGAAACAAGCATGCCAAAGAGATCAATATCATCCTTCTTGGACTCTTCCTTTGAGCCTTCAAAGGCTTTTTGCATTGATTTTAGAACGAGGAGTTCTTCTTTGTCCAGATCAGGTTTCTTCTTCTTGGACCACTTTTCTTGTCCGGTAACTTCGGAAACATTTTCAGATCTTGATCTTTTCTTTGCATTCGTTGGCGTTTCCATCCAACTCTCCGGCTCATCTTCTGAAATTAATTGTTCTCTGAAGCCAACAGAATTTTCAAGAGAATTTGCCTCATCTGGATCATCACAATCCACGATTGTTGTAGGAGTGGGGCTTGGTGTTGCTTCCTCGATGTTTTGTGATGGCAAATTTGTTCTACACGTTCTTAACTCTATGAATGGAATCATCCAGAACATAAATTGATATTCTTTCATTTTTTCCTTGGCTTTCTCTACAGCACTAGCTGAGGTTTCCGGAACGTTCTGCCTTTTTTACATCATTTCGTCTCTTGCTAAACCTTTTCTTCAAATTAGCGAATAGTTGCTTGGCTCTTTCACCTTTGAGTAAAACTAGTGAAGTCAGATTCTGATATTTTCGTTATATAAAGTAGGGAGAAGGTCTCATTGTTCCTTTATTACTGGCAGTAATAAAGGAACAATGAGATACATAGATGGAGAGATAGGAAAAGAAATACAGAGGTCGATGTATAGCGAAATAAAAACAAAGCAATTCTTACCATTGTCAATACACAATTCTTCAGCAACACTTGTCCAAGCATTTTTGTTAATGTTATTGTCTTTGTAATCTTTCTTCGTTTTATCAAAAAGACAGGGAAATTGTCTAACGGCTTCAGACAGTCTTTCGTCAAATTGTAAATTTTCACCGTCCATATTTAAACCAAACGCAAATCAACAAATTATCTCAAAATTGAATATAACACTAGCAATGTTGTGTTTTGAGAACAAACTGGCACTTTTCCAACACTCCCGAATCAAGATTTCCTTCATAAATTCCTCAGATTCTATAAAACAATGGGTTTGACGTAAACGGATCACGATAAATGCGAATTGATATCAAAAAGTTTCCTTTCCATTTCGTAATTATCGGGCTTCCTTTTGCCCCGATAACCGTTCAAACCGCGATAATTTTTCATGTCCTCACTATGGATAAGCCCGATAAAAAATTATCGTTATCGTAAAAATCGTGTTTAACCCATAGTGAGTACCAGGCTTAAGGCAGATTGCAGTATTTGCGATAAAGATCTTGCCATTGGTAAATCAGAATTGATTGCCCACACCAAAACTGGGTTGCAGAAGAGGTTGTCCAACAACGTCGGATCCAACCATTCGCTTACTGATTTCATGGAAGTCAACAGCTTCAGCGAGATAAATGCAGAACTGAACGCTGTTGCTTTAATAGCTAGACGAAATATATCTTTCAATTTTTGGAACAGTTGATGCAAACGCTTCACTTGATAGCTGACAATTCAAAAACAGTAAAACAGATAGGACTTGCAATAGGACTAAAGGAACCTACCTTTTTACAGATTGTCTTGCTCCGTATGCTCACAAGAAGCTGGTTGAAGAGATGAAAAGCTCAAGAGGATTTTCAATTCTCTGTGACAAGGCAACCTTCTGTACCTTCTGTGTAAATGTACGGTATGTAAATGATAAATGTGAGCCAACAACAAAACTTTATCGTTTGCTGCTAGTAGGGAAAGAAGGAGGTGCTGATGCATTGTTTGAGCTCTTGGCCACAATTTTTGCAGAAGACGGGATTGAGTGGAATGATGTAATTGGCTATGCATCTGATGGTGAGAATCTAATGCAAGGGAGGAACAATTCACTGTTAACACAAATGAAAGCTGCTGTGCCAGATTTGTACATTTTGAAATGCTACTGCCATTCATTTAATCTTGTAGCTGGTCATGCCTGTGAAACTCTTTCAAATACTGCTGAACAGCTTACCCACGACATCTACAACTATTTTAAGGATTCACCAAACAGAAAAAAGATCTTCGAGGAATTTCAACATTTTTATGACTGCGAGCCACATAAGATCTTGAAATCCTGCCAGACTCGATGGCTGTCACTTTCGCAATGCGTCACAAGAATCATCAGCCAATGGCCAGCCCTGGAGTACTTCTTCACTGCAGAAATTTTTGAAACAAAATCACTTCAAGCTGAAAAAATTCTGCAGCATTTGAAATTGAATTACATCAAGGCAACGTTTGAATTCATTGATTTCGTACTTGGAGATCTCAAAGGATTGAGTATTCTTTTTCAGTCAAATGATTTCGAGCTGCATAGGTTTCTCCCTGAAATGGAGCGTGTTTTTTCGTATGTACTGTATCAACTTCATGAAAAGAATTAAAGATGACTTGACAAAAGTCAACGTCGACGATAAGGATAGCTGGTTGCCATTCGACAAAATATAACCAGGAATTTTGGCACAGGAAACAGTCAACGCAAAGGTACCACATGAGAGAGAAAGATTTTCGACACGTTGCCGCAACTGGTACAGAGAAGCAGTCCATCAGATCTTAAATCGCATTGATATAACCGAGCCTGTTCTTAAAGCAGTACAGTCCATTCACCAAGCTGTCATTGTTGACAGAAAGGCTGCAACAGACGACACAGGAGTACTTGCTTCATGGTCAAAATGGAAAGGCCCCATCACCAAGATTCATTGGCGGTATTTCTACACCCTCGACATTCTGCACTTTGGGCACAATAGCATTTCCACTGGCAATCTGCTCCCGCAGTGCTATGAATTAGAAGTAAGTTGAATCATGGGTATTTCCAGGAGCTCTAAGGCTACACCAAATAAACCAGTATTTGGCATCAACAAGTGCCAAAAGTATCACAGAGTATAAACCTGAAAAATTGAAAAACTGTTTCTTTGCTTTGGCTCCCCATCTTGGCACTTTATGGTCAAGTGGCTGCCATTTATGGCTGAAAATGCAAATTTAAATTGAGATACCAGGAGGGAAGCGAGTTGCATGTAGAAATTTCAAAATGTAGACAACGATAAGAATTGACATGATAAGAAAAACCAGAGACAATTTCAGTTGATGATAGACAAATCCAAAGACAAATCCATGACAAAAAATTAAATTTAATTTAAAACGACATATTCATAACGTTTCGCTGAATAACTGTCAGCATCCTCAGATGATAAGAAGTAGACCACATGCAATATTTATATTTTAGCAAACAAAGGCAGAACTAAAAGAAAATAATACAATCGTGAAATAGTTTAGAGGCAATACGGACTAAAATGCAATGAAAAACAAAGAAAATTAAAAATTAAAATAGCTCTAGGGGAATGCTGGACGTTTGATTGTTAAGGGAGGGGTGGTCACGTAGGATGAGAAGGCTTTCAAACAAAAGGAGATCAAACTCATTGGATGCTTTCTTTAAAATAGAAAAGTTGTCAAGAGTGGCCTCATGCCCAGAGGCAATAAGGTGGTCAAGTATGGCCGAAGAGGAAGACCTAACAGGTTGACCTGCTTTTCCTATTCCCAAATGTTCCCGGCTGCGAGTGGCTAAATGGCGGGAGGTCTTCCCATAGTAACAGGCATTACAACCTGTGCACTTAAATTGATAAACAACCTTAGAACAAATGGAAACAGGAAAACGGTCTTTAAAATGAAAAAAAGACGAGATACATTTAGAGGAGGAAAAAACGAAATCAAGTTTAATATACGGATAGGCTTCAGAAAAAATCTTATTAAGTTGTTTACGTATTTGAAGAGAATGGAATCCTAAAAACGGGAGACAAACCAAAATTTTCTTATGTGGAACAGTGTCTTTACAAATAGGTGGCTGATATAATTTATTAAGAAACATACGAATAGTATAGTCAATAAGTTGCAGAGGATAACCATTAAGACTAAGAAAACGTTTAATACGGGTGACTTCAATATGAAATGTAGCATACGATGAACAGATCCTATAGGCTCGCATCAACAAAACAGAGATAAGATTACGCTTAAATTTAAGGGGAGTGAGAGAATCAAAATGAGAATATAAGCCAGTAAAAGTCTTTTTTCTAAACAAACTAGTTTGAAAACCAAGGTCTAGGTGGGAAACAAAAACATCTAAAAAAGAGAGGGATCCAGAATTTTCAATTTCAACTGTAAACTTAAGATTGGGGTGGATATTGTTAAGATAATTATGGAACTGATGAATTTGCTCATGAGACTTCAATAAACAAAAAGTGTCATCTACATAGCGGCGATAAAAAAGAGGTTTAAATTCAGACGGACAATTGTTGAGAAAGGACGATTCCATAAAACACATAAATATATTAGCTAATGTGGGCCCCAAAGGGGAGCCCATAGCGACACCATCAATTTGATCAAAGAGTTGACCATTAAACAAAAAATGACATTCCTTAGTGGCAAATTCTAAAAGCTTGCGAAAATTGTTACGGGAAAATGACGAATTATGCAAAACATTCTTATGCAACTCTGTGCCCTGCTGTCGATCAAGGGAGACATTTTTCTGAATTCGAGCAACGAATTTTACGCCCCAAGGAGGACCCCTCTCTCTTTATATGGGATCTCAAAGAAATGCTTCGCAAGGCTGACACCGCCCTCCAGGATGATGCAAGAGATGCCCTCTTGGCTCGCCAGTTTATGAAGGGCCTCCCTTCTGATATTCGCCTGCGTCTTTTGGAAAGTAACCCTACCCCCTCGCTGCATGACATGACGTCATTCGTACAACGATTTCGAGCAATTCATCATCCCGATGTTGCGTCATCTCAGCACGTGCATGCTGTCCAGTCCGCATCTCATGCTGTTAGCCCCAGTCACGATGACTCCCTGGCCGCCTTGATTAACCAGCTGACCGCTACTGTCGCTGCGCTTGCCGCTGACCAGAAAGAATTGCGGGCTGCATTCACTCCACCGCACCAGTTCGTGAAACTGGTGAGAACTATATCCCCCAGGAATGTCAACACTCAAGGAACGTTAGGGCAAGCACGAAACCTTCTACCCCAATAACACCCTTATCGATTGAGGCAAAATATAAGACCGCCGGCAAGGTTTGGATAATATAACACATTGATTGCTTTTATTCTAAGGAGGGGGGTAGTGTAACGAATTGATCTATTATTACTATTGTTGAAATTATTATTAATACTGTTATTGTGAAATTGTGTAAAACTTGAGAGTCATGTGCATCTGACAATGAGTCAGAGGCATGTGACTCTAACACATATGTATGTTGTAATTGTAAAGGAGATTCAGATTGGTGATTTTGAGATACAAGCAAGGTTGTTGTATTTATCTCTTCGTCTCTGTTCTGCCGAACCCGAATACGTTACATCTGCGGCAGAATTTTCACCAAGCTCAAGAACATCAATATCAGGCTCTATTGACTGTTGCCATTGATGTCATGCCAGGAAATAATTTCCCAAACCTACTGCCGAATTCCTTGTCTTCCTGGAATCTCTTGATTCCTGAAGCTGTCTTGACTTTTCATGCAGCCTCACGGGAAAGAGCGACACATCTTTTAAATGCACTTCTTGTTTGGTTGACACCAAATGGAAAACTTTCACCTCTTTCATCGCATCTTAATTTAACCTCTGCAATGACTTTTTCATAGTACATACCATTCTTCACGTTTTTAACATTTGTCAACAGGAGCTTTTCTCTATATTTTTCATTTTCCAAAATTACATCCACAAGGTCATCTACAATTGCCTCCTTCCATTCACACTTTCTGCCTTTTTTGAATTTTCTTTTTTGAAACTTGCAAGCAAGTAGTTAGGCTTCTTCTAATATTTGTTTATCAGTACCACCATTACCATTATCATCCATTTCATCATCAAGATCATTGTGGTACTAGAGTAAAAAATAAAAAGCCATCAGGAAATACATCTAAACTGCTAGTATACATATATTAAACACTTTCGGAGAGAGAAGGGGAGACTTTGATGCTGCAAATCGGTTGTAGTTAAACAGCAACGGTGTGCATGTAATTTGCTCTGCCAGTACAACAAGTGGCGCTCAAAAACTGGCTTGCCTAATGCTGCAATAGCTGTAGGCAGGGGCGGCTGGAAAGGAAAATGGAGTGGTACTAGTTGAAAGGAAACTTTTCAGGCCACGCCCTTTAGATCAGCCTAAAATGCAACCGCACCCATATTTTCAATATTCGAATCATGTGGAGGAGCACATCAGTTTACACACATAAATTTCTTCTAAAAAGATTAAAAAACAAGCAGTTATAAACTTCTCCTTACAGTATATTATCAAAATAATAATTTTTTCAAAATCTTTCAAAACGACGCCGATTGTAGGACTTGAATATAGCTATACCATTATCTTTAAAAATAGGTAAAAGTGAAAGGAATCTGAGGATTTGGTGTTCTACTTGGAGAAAAATCAACATTTCTTTTCTTTTTTGCAACATTGTTGATCTGCTTGGAGAAACAACTCTCTTCATTCTGCTAAACACTCTCTCACAGTGTACACTGGTGAGAGGTGTTGTTGCTGCAAGTTCCAGTAATTTCATTACCCATGGTAATGCATCTTGAAGACCAGCTATTTTTATTATTTTTAGCAGGTCTTGTACAGTTGGCTTTCCTTCATTTATAAAATCCTCTTCGACTGTCGACTCCGTTTGCTTTTCAAAATAGTCTGCCTCTTCAATGGCATTTCCCTCACCTTCTTTATTTTGATTATGCTCTTCATTAGCTTTCTTTAACCTACGTAGTCTTTCTCTTTTTTCACCACTACCTGGTCTCATTCCCGTACAGTCTTTTCCAATAAAATGCCAATTTCAGAATTTGAATACAAATGGCTTAAATTATGTTCCAGAGCCAGAGGATCAGATACAACAAATGGATACAGATTTTTGAGTTCGTTAATCAGGTCTTTTTGTTTTGCTTGGGATACGGCACACCTTTTTGCAAATTTTGAAGGGTGAATCAAATCCATCCACTCTAATTTTTTTAAATTGCTGAAGCACCAGAGCAGTTGGTCTGTGAATTTTTGGGTAACTTCAGTGGATATTGCTATCAGCTTTTGCTTCCAACTTTCTGAAGAATCGATGGCACTTTCAACTCCTCTCCATCCATTTCGCTGACGAACTGAAGGAATCTCGGTCAAGAATCATTGCGTCTTCGCAAAGTTGATTGCTGTCCAAATTAAGCAAAAATGCTTGAAAATCTTCTAACATCATCAACAGTTGAATGGCATCAAGAGTGGGATTTTGCATCACTGTTAGGATCGGAGCACAATGGGCAAGTATTGTAAACTCAATATGCTGTATTTGCACACAAAGACCTCTAGCAGAAACTTGCACACAAAGAACTCTATCTGTATTAACACTATTATCATTGGCCAATTCATACAGCACAGTACCTAGAGTTTCATATAAGGAATCTACAACAGAAATGGCTGTATCGCGTGATAACCAACATGTATCTCCTGGTAGTGGCAGACTATGATATGCCAGCCCATATGTAGCAATATTTAATAATTTATTACGCTTTATATTTAATACTTCTTCACTCAATATTTAATGCTGATGCATTTAATATTTAATACTTCCATTTAATACTTTCATTTAATATTTCCATTTAATAATTCAATTTAATATTTCCATTTAATAATTCAATCTTTTCATTTAATATTCAATATTTCTATTTAATACTTCCATTCAATATCTCCTTTGTTGCTGTTGCTGTTGCCATTGCAATTCCTTTCCTCGAAATCCATAAAATAGCTGCTGAATCTGGAACTGAGATAGAACAGTATCTTTACAGTGTTTTAGAACGGACAGAAGGAATTCTAGGTGAAGATATCGAAAATGTATCACAACTGGAACTGCATGAATGCTTGTTAGATCAAACTAGTGCTTTACTCTGTAATATCAAAAGCAACGTATCTCAAAATGAAAGTGCTGCTGATGATGCTGACGATATTCGTATTTTATGTGATTATTGGAGTCTAAGTTTTGCATCTTTAGTCAAAGAAAAAAGGTTCAATTGTGCTATACACCGGAGCCATTGCGTCTGCAAACCGGCGCACCGGGAGGCCCTCATATTTTATACCACCAGAATTGCTCGAGGAACTAAGAGGGAAATATGGCCTATCCTGGAATAAGATTTCTGGAATGTTGAAAGTGTCACCTTGGACAATTGCTTGTAGAGTTAATCATTATGGACTACAAGATTTGCAGAATTTTAGTCCACTAACAAATGATGAAATTGACACCATTGTTAAAGATTATAACATAACTCATGGTGCTACAACAGGGGAGTCATATCTTAGGGGGCATTTCAGGGCGCTGGGATACCACATACAACGCCGGAGAATTAGAGAAAGCATAAACCGTGTCGACCCTAGAAACACAGCTTTACGATGGGGTGCACTTGTTTCCCGAAGGACATACTTTGTACCATGGCCTAACTCAGTTTGGCACATTGATGGCCATCACTCACTGATAAGATGGGGGATGGTTATACATGGCTGCATTGATGGAAAAACAAGAAGAAGAATTTTTCTAAAGGCAGCCACAAACAATCTTGCAAGCACAGTTCTTCACAATTTTGAAGAAGCAATTGAAGAAGATGGAGGCTTGCGGCCATCACGCATAAGGGTTGATTATGGTGTAGAGAATGTAGCATTGTGTGATGCAATGGTAGTTAAAAGGGGAACTGGCCGATCAAGTTTTATTTGTGGCTCATCCACTCGAAACCAACGGATTGAGAGACTCTGGCGAGATGTCTATAGATGTGTTTGTCACATTTTCTATTAAGTATTTTATGGAATGGAGCAGTCAGGTCTATTAGATGTTGAAAACAATATGCATATGTTTGCACTTGAAAGAGTATTCTTGGGAAGGTTGAACTTAGCTCTTGAAGAGTGGAAATTGTGTCATAATCATCATCCACTGTCAACCGAGCATGGATGGTCTCCTAATCAACTGTGGTTAGAAGGAATGACAGACCCCAGAAACCCTTTGGCCAGGGGAGAAGTGGAAGATAACTCAGATCTAATCAATGATGGATATTTGGATGACCCATTTCAAGACCAAGCCAACAATGTCATTGTTTTGCCTGCATCAATTGATCTTGTGAACCCATTGCAGGACATTTTGCCAATGATTGACAATATTTGTAATCCAAACAGAGTTTCCAACAGTTTTGGTGTGGACATATACATGGAATTGCTAGAATTTCTTCAACAAAACTAATTGATATGTTTGCAAATTTTTAATGTGATTAATATTCTAAATTATGTCCAATGAAACTTGGTTCTGTCTAAGAAACTGTGTGGAAAAATGTGATCGGTAAACATTTGTAATTCTCTTCTGCAGTTTGCCAAAAATCTAAATACCAGCTGCATTTGTTATGTAACTGCACAGTCATATGAGAAAAAAACTTACGTAGCAATTTATGAAAAAAGTGAAATTGAATACATAATACAACAAAACATAACATATTATCTGATTAAACATAACACAATATTCATGGTTCAATATTGGGGATGTGAATGTCCATATTAGATCTATCTGAATTAACACCATCAGAATGTTCATGTAGACTTACATTTTTCGAAAGTAGCTATTTGCAAATGCAAGATCATAACAATTAAACAAGAAATTGTCGCCTGGTATTTCCACACTGACTGTAGCTCTTGGCAAATGCAAAGAGTTGTCACAGGTCATGGCCTTTGGTGTGAAATCTGCCATGATTCTTGATTTGGCAATTGGTTCATTTGAACCTGGCTGGCAGCTTGGGGTAAGCTCACTTGGGACAAATGTTATGCTTGGATGCATTTGGAAACCTAAAACTGGCTCCTCGCTTGCTCCTGTTACAAAAATTAGCACATCTTCTAATTTCACACACCTTCTCCCAGCAGCTGTTTCTCTTATGTACTTGACAAATTTAGCATAGATTGCTTTTTCAAAACAATAGCTATTTGAGCCTTCCTCAGAGAAATTAGGAGCAAGAAGGTGAATCATTGACTTCACAGTCAGCAACTTTGGAGCAGATGTAAATAACTCCATCAGAAGTGGAAATTTCTTGAAAAAAATTCTCATACCAAGAGTGTCTACACCCTTCCGAAGCTCTCTCAAACATTGAGAATCAGTGTTTGTGTCACTTACCAAAATTTCATGCAAATGATCTGGAGAAAAATATTTTGGGATCTGTCCATTCCGGAGAAGAGCAATTGCAGCAAGCTGCCCAATGAAAAAGTAATCTTCTGAAAGATGTTCCTTGAGACCATGTTCAAGATACTTTGTTGATATCTCCCTGTTGCACAATCTGATCCACTCCTTTCTTGGGCCTCCACTGTCTACGGCTTGTTCACCATAAAAATCGACTTGAAACGTTTTCCTGGGATCATTGACTGATCTCAGCTCATCCATTGTTGTGGATAAGATATTCTGTCTGTCAACAATTATGTAATTAGTGTCATCTACAAGCTCAATTCCTGATTTTGTGACTTCCAATTCACGCCCTGTTACCACTGTCTTCTGCAAATAGCGCAGAATTTCTTTTGAATCAGATATTGTTTCCGGCATATCTTCAGCAATCTTGATAAATGATGCAGTGTTAACATCATCAGTTTTCGTTTTCTTTGATGGTACATCCAGAACTTTGCTACATTTTCGTCTGGTTTCCACTGAGATCCATTTTTTCTGGTGTTGTTTTTTGTTCCTCTTTTCTGAAAAAGAAAGGATTTGCATTGAGTAAATCATCATCAAAATCACTTTCCGGAAAGCCATCAAACACAAATTGTGCAGTTTCCTTCACTTGTATGTACAACTGACCTTGACCTGCAATTTTTTTTACTACATGGTAATTGTATTCTGTGCCAGTTCCTAAATGAATTGGTGAAATATTCTTCTGTGAGACTTTGATGAAATTGAAATCATCTGTACCAATATGTGAATACTTTCCCAGAAGTGTAGAACGCAGTTTGTCCCTTATCGCGTGCTCATTGTCACCGTCAGTGAGAGTGACCACACCCCTTTCGAGGATCATATCTCTTCGAAGGGTATCTCTTCCGCTATCAATATTGGAATTAGTAAGGAGGGCAAATTCAAATGGCTTGCTCTCTTTCTTTTCCTTATTTGAGCGACTTCCACTTGTTGATCCACTTACACTTCTTAGTCGCTCGTTTCGATTGAGGCGTCTGTAGAGACCAGCAGATGAACTGCTTTGCATCATCAACCTGGCACGTGCAACAGTGTCAGAGATAGAATTTGTGCTGGTCATTGTTCTGTTGTTGTTTAATGCAATGGTGGTAGACATAGAATTTGTGCTGGTCATTGTTCTGTTGTTGTTTAATGCCGTTGATGCAGGCAATTGCGAAAGCAGAACATCTTGAGCTTGCTTAAAAAGGCCGACAGCTTCTTCAATTTTTGCACGCCGTGTTTCTTCGTCCATCTTTGAACTGTTTGAGGGGAGTTTTCAACCTGGACTGGAATCCAGGGCCATGCACAATGGCCATGCATGTCAGAAAAGTTAGAAGGGCCCTGGGTTCTAGGTTGGGGATTTTTCACATATTAGATTGGAGTGTTGCTGTTGTTGCTTGGAATGGAAGTAATATTAAATGGAAGTATTAAATGTTGAATGGACGTATTAAATAGAAATATTGATTATTAAATGAAAAGATTGAATTATTAAATGGAAGTATTAAATATTAAATGCATCAGCATTAAATATTGAATGAAGAAGTATTAAATATAAAACAAAATAAATTATTGAATATTGCTACATATGGGCTGGCATACTATGACCAAGCTGAGATGTGCGTTTTGGACTTTTTCAAAAAAATCTTATAAGTTTATCTACTGTATCAAAGAACCTAGCTACTTGAGAGATCTGATTTGCTGTTTGCAAAGCACAGAGTGATAGTCTATGAGCAACACAATGATTGTAATAGGCATCAGGAAACTTGTCTTGAACTCTCTTTTGAACACCTTTAATTCACCAGACATTGTGGCCGCACCACCGTAAGACTGCCCAATGAGCTTCTCTCTACCATTTTCTGGTGTAATCTTAAAATCTTGCAATTTTGTATGTAAAATGTCTGTCAATGCAGATGCTGTTGTGTTTTTGAGCAATCAATGATGCCTAAAAGGTGCTCTTCTACTTCCCCATTATTGATCAAGCGCACAGAAACTGCCAACTGTTCAACTCCACTCACATCACTGGTGTCATCCATCATCACAGCTACAAATTTGGAATTATCTATTCTTTTTTGAATTTCGCATTTTACTTCTTCATAGACACATTTGATAAAATCGTTTTGGGGCTTGTGTGAAGTGTATGTGATTTTCTCTTCCAAAAATCCTTGCAACTCACTGCTGTAGTGTCCAATCAAATCAAGCAGCTCAATAAAGTTCCCACGGTTAGATGAAAGCTTTGATTCATCGTGTCCTCGGGAGGCAATGCCCCGAGCAGAAAGAAATACTACTTCATCTATATTGTGTGTTACCATTCTTGAATACTTGTTTGCATTCTTGTTATGCTGCTCTACTTGTCTGCGCTTTGCTTAATCCAAGGCACAAGCCACGTCTACATTTCCCAGGAGCTGGTAAGCAGTATGGTTGACTATATGCACTTTTTGTTCCTTCGTGGCGTTTGGCTAAATTCCAAAGGTTCCCACAAGATGATTGAAACCCACTTTCACATGCAAATGATGTTGTTTGCAACAGGTTTTCCCTATTCGCAAGCAGAGATTGAATATTGGTATTTAGTGAGCTACAAACTGGAATATTGAGATTAGAGGTTAATTTATTGAATTTATGTGTTGAATAATAATCAAAATTGGAATGAAATTTAACATGATTATCTATATCGTTATTAAACAGGGGGTCGTGCTCTTTCAATTCCATTTTAGAAAACCCTAGTTTCTTTAGAAGGTTATAATCAAGAACTTTAGAACGAACGTTTTTGCAAGATGAGTCATTTTTGGAATTTAGCTCAACAAATTCATCATGTGTTAACATTTTAAACAAAAGCTCATAGTGTCTTTTTTTGCAAACAAGTTGAGCAAAACCATACTTTTAGAATCTTTGAAATATTGGAAAATGGTCAATATTGAATTCGTGAGCATTTTAGATGAATCAGGCAATTGCAATCACAACAGGGTATTTAATTATTTGTGTCATGGACCATCCTATTGGAAACATTGCATGTCAGGCAAAAAGTTACTTGTCTATGTAACTTTATGCTCTGTCTGGTCTGAGTAGTAATTGTGTTTTTGAATTTATTATGGAAAAATAGTGAGCGAATGAAATGGAAAAATATCCTTAAGGCAATTGCAACATAACCAAATTTGACTTGAACTCCAAAAGACCTAAATGATGCATCATTCAGACGAGAACATTGAAAATGAAACAAATAGTCACAGAAGTAACGGCAAATTGATTTTTGAATATCAAGTACTATCTTAGCACATTTAGGACAGTTTGTATTTTCAGTATTACTATTTGAGCCTGTCATGGGGGTTTCTGGTTTTCAGTTCAAGGTTGGGGTAAAAGACAGTAAAATCCTATAGCATATAAAAGTAATGATAAAATGTAAAAAAATAAAATGCAAGCATACTTGAGTGATTTTGAGGTCATCTTTTCTGGCGAATATTATTCCATGTATTGTCCAGAAAGAGCTCCAATTTTTTTCAATGCACTGAAGACGCACTAAGTGGAAAAGATTCTTGTTTTGTTCTGTTAGTGACTCGTTAATGAAGATTTTGTTGTTTTTCTTATCTTGATCAACAGGGAAGCCAAGACTGCCAAGACTGCCAGCAGTCACCAGCTTCAAATTTCCACGCTGGCGCATTACATTTTCCATGTTCTTACGGTTGCGAAACTTCGCAATGATCACTGGATCCCCTTTTGCCTTTCTCAGAAGGTGGCAAGCCACAATGTTTTTCTCGTCCATTGCCACACCAACACTTTTGAAGACTTTTAAGGCAATTACCTCAGGGTTTTCTCCCTCGAAGGGTACAACACAACTGATTTCAATGCATTTGCATCAGCCATAGTGCTCTAGGTCGTTTAACTCCGTGGTCTGGTTATTAAGTTTCTTTGTGAGCACTTGAATCAATAAAGATAGATCTTCATTTTGTTTCTCAAGCCTTGCACGTGATTTAAGAAGGCTTTCAGATCTTGTACGCTGATCGTCATATTTTTTGCTTAAAAATTCTGCGGATTTTTCGAAACTTGACATTCAAGTTTCAATTTATTTCAGGCGATCCAGTGTCATTTTCTTTATTGTTTCTAGCTTATGTGTCAATTCGTCCATTCTTGTGTTGAAGTTCCAGTCTTGCTTTTTAAAAATGATCATTAAGTCTTTGATCACTGGATCCTTTGTATCTTGTGGTTTGGAGTCCTTTTTTCTGCCACGTTTTTCAGAAGCCATGATGATAAACAATGTTGAGTATATTCACGATGTTATGCCATTTATAAATCCAAATAATGATGCAAAAAGTTGATAAAAGTAAAAAAGTAATAAAGAAATAAAACACTAAATTGAAAGGAATTACATTATTCTCTATTTCATTGTGTTCGATCGTCAGATTGCGAGCTGAAAAAAACGTCCGCATGTCAGAACGAGATGTGACAACCGACTTGTAGAAGTTATTCTTATTGTTCAATTCTCTTGTTTCGTTGTTGAGGCTTTCAGTATTTAATATACGAATATCAGTCACTAGAATTGCATTTTCATCCAAATGCAATGAGTTCTTATTGTGCAAAATTTAAAAAATGCACTACTGCAGGAGTGCATGTATCTTTTCAAAATTGCCGGTCTATAACTAGATCTTTTCTTTATTCAGTGATTCCATTTGACTTGGGATTGCCGGCACAGTGATGATTGGTTGAAAAAAGCTTGTTGTAGTTTGTAACTTGGGCTGCTTCTTTCATGTATACATTGGCACGATTATAGACCTCATCATTTTTGTGTTCTTCGCGAAGATTGATATGACCTCATAATGATGTGAACTTATAATTTTATTTTAGGTTCTGGTAGACAGAAATGGCACGATTATAGACCTGGTCAGAGAAAGTGAAAAAACATTAAGAAGTGTCTTTCCTCTGTCCAGGTGAGCTGATAAAATGATCCCCAGGCTTTTGTCTGTCTTCAATATCAATACTTCAGTATTGACTGGGATAGCCGAGTGGTTAGATTGCTCAACCCTTGTTCAAAGGGTTGTGGGTTCAAGCCCACCTGCAGATCTATCATATAAAGTATGACGAGAGAATTTGCCAGCTCTCTCTAATTCTAGGCAAAATGGCAAAAGGAATCATGAGGTGTGGTCATATCGAGAGGAAGGACGAGGGTCGCACTGCTTCAATTAGTCTAGCTACTCAGTGGACCGTTTGTGCTTAGCACATATACATATACCTTACGAAGATAGTATAATACCTAATGTAATACCTTACGGAGTGTATTTGCCGATGAATCAATCAGTCAATCAATCAATAGAATATGATTATGGCAAAGAATTTTTTCAGAAGGGAAAGAATCGTTTTGATGTTAAAAGTGTTATGGTAACTTGTCAAATTAGAGTTGATGAGCTTGCAACAGTTTGAGATTTGGCAAAAATATTTGGGGGATTGCAAATTAAGAATGAAACCACATCCTTATGCTGACCACGCCTTAGCGCCACACCCTTATGTCTAAGATTTCAACTTTTAACCTACCTCCGAAAAAAGCCCTGCCACTAATTAAATGAATGCCTCAATGAATACATTTAGCTGCAGTATTTTTTTGCTAAAATCAAGTTTGTTGTTGGGCCACTATCTCTTTATGTGTTGCAAGATAATGTGGCCTTGGGATCAAGGGAGTAATTTGTAATTGGGGCTATTTCTTTGATGTATTCAATGCAATTTTTGGTAAATTATATTCAGTTGCTATTTTTGAATTTTAATTTTAAGAATTTAACCTTTTTGTTGGAACATAGGTCTGAGGCAAAGGGTCTGTTTATATGCCTTAGGCCATTTTCCAGCATCAGCTCACGTGGTGGGTTAGTTTTCAGCCTCTATTTATGTGATATCTTTATCCCACTTCGGTGGGCCCACCTACGCTGGGCCCACCTACTCTGGATTGCTAATGTTATTTATAATTTCAATTCACAAATTTCCCAAACTTTTCAAAGGTTTTGCTGTATAATCTCTTTATAGGGTACTTGCTTACAACAATGCTTACATAATGTACTGGCATCCTCGAAAAATGCATCTAATTCACAACACATTAAGAAAATATCTTGTTTATATTACATACCAACTTCTAGGGCTTATGATGTATCAATCATTCCATCATGCAATTTCGTATTTAAACACTATTTCTAATTAATTTCTTTAGCATAATGTCAGCCCACGAGGCATGGATGCACGTTTTTTATAATAAGCAACATTATAAGGAACTCACTTGTCCAAACTGAAACGATTTAAGAAACTGTTACTGGTAAATGAAAAATCGCTGAGAAGCTTTTCGATTTTAACTCTTGTGTGAAGGATAACCACTGTACATAGTTTTACACTATGATAACAATGGAGGGTAGTTCTAATCGCAGGACCCACGGCCAACGGCCATGCGACCCCCGCTACACAAACTGCCCTACTTTCATTACTTCTCACTGTAACTATTGTATCGTAGTCAGACACTGTTTTGAAATATGAAGTGTAGCTTGGTAAAAATATGACAAGAGAAATGGTTTTCAGGCGACACAATTTTTGGAAAACAAGCATGGTTGCTTCAAATTGCAGAAGCATATTTCAAAAAGGAGAAGTGTGGTTTCCTGTTGAGCGACAGCATAGACATTATATCCTAATCAGAATTCAACCCCCTACATCGACGTCTTTCTATTCAAAACAAACTGTTCGCAAGTTGGAGCAATTTTTACTCATATCAATTGCATGCAGAGAAAAGACGATCTGTTTTTGTAATGTTTATTAATGACATGGATATCCCGCAAGGTGGTATAAAGTTTAACGAATTATTGAAAAAGGCAAAAAATCCTTCCATAAAGTGAACAACAGGACAAAAATGAGCACTTTTCTATTTGCTCTGAGACAAACAGAAAAGGGGCTTGAATTTGGTAAAGTGAAAGTACATTTAGGCTAATAGTGGACACCACGCAATGCAATGTTGTTGTGGACGGAAAACTTAAATGCTGATGGTTATTATGAGGAGGTTACCGCGTGAAACCACGCAAACTCTGTTTGGCTTGTAATTGGCTGGTTGCTCTGGAGCTAGCTTTTAGTGGTTTACTTTTTATTGCTTGTCGCTTTTCTCCAAGCCCAGTTAAGTCAATATAGGGTGTCATTGTCTTGCTTGGTATTTTACGAATTGTGCCGCAATTAAGAGAGCCTGCCTTTGGCAATTAAATTTCTTTGTTGATGATTGTCTACTGATAAATCCTTATGTTGTTCAATACATTTCTATAATACTGGTTGTGCTGATACACTTCATGGCCACTTTGCCTTCAATATGCATCGTCGAATATTAATAAGACCCAAGATCAACAGGGTTCTTTCTTGTCCCACTCATTTGCTCTCAGAAATGAGGATGTATTTTACAAAAATCTTCACTTGCATTTGTATTCCCCTTTTTCAATTTTCCCAACCAATTACCGTATTTCCTTTAATTAGCGCCAACCCTCTTTTAACCACCCCCTCCAATAAGCATCCACCCTAAAGTGTGAAATAAGGTTAATAGAATCTTTACATTTTCACTGTTTTGCTGAAATATTAACGTAGAAGCTCTTTAAGGCTGAAAAACACTTTCATCAGGTCACGAGCGTTTGGAAAATGCAAAGAGTCAAGATCAGCATTTGAAGTTGATCTTGGTGCTTGATATTGAATAACATTTGGAACTATATAGGATGATTTTTTCGTTTTTGAAATTGTTTGATATAATATTTCAAGAATGTGAAATAAGCGCCCCCTCTTTTAAGCATCCCAGTGCTTATTAGAGGAAATACGATAACTTTGTTTAAGCAATGATGTCACGGCGGTGAGTTTTATAGTGACATTTGTTGGGTCGGTATAAGATCATTGGCGATGATGTACAAAATTGATGTAGTGGTTTTATATTCCAACGTAGGCTTGGAATGCTGCACAGCACAATGGGAATGACAACATTGGAACAGGTTAATGATAGATATCACCAGGCCAACGAACATTCTCCTTCCATGAGGCTCTTGCCACACAGAAGTATTTTTCATTCATCCGTTGCATACATTATACATTTTTTGTAATTGACACATTGCATCGTTGTCCAAGAGTGATAACATTCGTAGCATTACTGTGACAGTCCTAGGCTCATCATTGAGAAACTGTGATGGTGGTCATTTTTTAACATTACAGATCTGCACAAATAAATATAAGGAAAATAACACAAGCAGAAGTGAAAACGAGGAGAAGGGCACACACAGGAAACTTTGAATCTAAACTTTGAACTAATAGATTTTTAATAATATAATAATGAAATATATCTCTGCAAGGTCCGGTCATAAATTTTTTGTAGCTCTATCCTGCATATTTCCCAAAAATATGATCTCTGAAAATGACTCGGCCAGCACCTCAGTGGAAAAATTTCCAGAATGTCAGGGATGGCCGAGTGGTTAGATCTCTCAAAGGTTGTGGGTTCCAGCCCACCTTCCAACCTGTCATATAAAGTGTGAGGACAGAATCTGCCAGGACTACTACACCAGACCTCCAACTTTTGAATTTGGAAAGGGCACTCTTGGGTTTTCAAGGGGCACCTATGTATAATTTGCCAAAATGGTTGCTTTTTCTGGCCCCTGGATTCCTATGCCCCTGGTTTCCACTGATTACCAGATACCAGGATTGCATAAATAACAAAGACGAGACAACGAGACTGAACTGAGAAATTATCCACCAAACATATGGCCAAACTTACTTAAGAAACTTACTTACTTAAAAAGGGTGCGAAAACAATTACGTTTATTGAAGTGAATGTTACAAAAACGAACTATTGTATGGTACCGCCAATTGTGGCAATATTAAAGATTTCCCATTGTTTGTTCAAGATTTGCATTTTCATTCAAGATTTCCCATTTTTTGTGCAAATGTGTATTTTTAATTAAAGATTTTTGTGTGTTATTTGCTGTATGGACGGTTTCTACCGCAGGATCATGTTCTTGAAGTGCAGCACCAACAATCTCTCAGAGACCATTCTGAACTTTTTTCTAGGTGCAACATCTAGGAAATTTTGCGATGCCAAGGTAGTAGTGAGAGGTGAAGGTAGGGGAAGTTTCATGGCAGGCCCATCTACATGCAATCAAAGGATCGAGAGACTCCGGAGAGATGTATTCAGATCGCTGAATCAAATGTGCCTGAATCAAATCTGGTGTGCTTGATCCGAGCAATCCTTTAGCTCAGGGAGATAGTGATGTTGATCCTGATGATCTTGATTTATATGCTGAAAATCCACAAGGACAAGAACCTTTTGAGAACAGTGACAGTAACATTGTTGTAACCCCTCCTTCATTACAGAATGCGCATGTGGTTAGCAACAGAATTCTAGCAAGTTCAAGTTTCAAGTTTATTCATTTTCTCAACAAAATCAATTAATTACAATATAAGATGCTACGTTAATTAAGGTTAATATATTTCAATACTAATATTTAACAAGGTCAATTACAGACAATAGATTTGTTGAGGAGGACAGATGGAAAGAACTCGTTTGAGCTTTCGAAGCCATTGTCCTCTATATCAATTTATAGTATAGTGTATGTAATTATCAACTATTTAAAGACTTCTAATTTTGATTTTTTCTTCATTACGAATCAGCAAAAATTAATCAGAGGGAGGGGTAGAGTAAAAGTAAAGCAAAACGTTCAGGGGATGGTTCAAAGGTATATGATCAGCAAAATAATTTTGGTTCTATCATATTGTTCTAAAATTACTTGTTTCAAACCCTTGGAAAATAAATTTTTATTTAGGGCAAGTGAAATGTCTTGTGGAATTTCATTAGTAATTTTAATACCATTTCTATATTATGATGAAATTATGTTTGTAATTTGTTCTAGCTCTTTGTAAAAAAAAATTACCAGCTTTGCCCTGAATATTACGACGGGTTTCAATATTATGCGTTGTGTTGACTTTTTCAAATAAATCAGAGAAAATAGTATCAATGTTACCTTTTGATACGTCAAACATAAACTTTATCACCTATTGGTGGTAATTGCACAATGTCTCCCACTAAAATTACTGACATACCTCCAAAGGGCTGATGCATGTTAGCTTTGCCTTGCTGACACCTACGATCTATCCACCCAAGCATTTTCTGCCCAATAACAGAGAACTCATCTATTTTGAGATTTGTTATATTTTGAAGTGTGGATTGAAGTTTCAAAAGTGTGGGGCCTTTTAGGCCACATTCATTCCTATCTCTCATTGGCAAATGCAATAAACTGTGTAATGTCTGTCCTTCTATGTTGAGTGCTGCAATTCCAAAAAACGAGCAACATTCTCCAAGAAAATTACGTATGCATTCAATGACAACACTTTTACCAGAGCCAGCTTGTCCTGTTATTATCATTAATGATGGTGGTAGATTTTGGAGATTTGAGTGTGATGTCATATGGAAGATTGTTGTCATCACTTAACAAGCCTAACTCGATTTTAGAACCTCTGTCGCACACATCTGCATTAACAGACAAGTCCTTTTGCTGTTCTATCCAAAATGGCATGCTTAGTAACTCGTTCAGAGAAAAGCACTTTCTTGAGATGTGAAGATGATCTTCAATTTTAGTGTCATTGTCAAACACTGTCATGACAGATTTTGCAAGTTCTGCAACATACATCCACTCTTCTCTTTCAGGTAGTGTGCAATTAATAGTAGATTCTTGAGTAGGCAAAGTTAAATATCTTTCAGCATTTTCCAAATGTCTTTGCCAGTTAGGTACCAAAAGTTGACCAAGATCAGAAGACGAAAACTTCTGCCAGGAGTTGATAAAATAAGCATCAGATTCTTTATAATTCCCCCATGTTTCTGATGGCTTTGTGTTCCATGGTTTATACTTTATCAATTGGTATTTGCAAAATTTTCCAAAGTTTGGACTTCTAATGCTTGAGGAAAATGTACAGATTGTTCTGACAATAACATCTGACTTTCTTTTTATAACCTCGTCCTTGTGAATTGTAAACTTTGAAACAAAATCTACGAAGTTGCAATTTTCAAGGCTCTTATCATATTGTGCTCTTGATGAATAATGATCTAACATAAATTGTTTACATAGCAGTTGTCCATCAACTGATTTGACTTGACATGAACCATCAAGCGAGACAGTGACAAAAGAAAATGAGCAACTAAATAATTTAAGAGATAAAATTTGGTGCATAACTTCTTGTTTGCTCTTGTCCCTTTCACCTACTGCCTTCATCATTACCTTTCCAATTGCAGTTTTTTGATCCGAGTTATTGTCCAGTTTACTAATAACAGCAACAAATGCATCACGCACCACTGTGGACATTTTCTCACCTTTTGAAGCATATTTTGCTAAATATTTTATGCAAGCATAATGATCAATGACCAACTGTATGTCACAATTAGCACGCCATACCTCAAGCTCAAATCTCTGGTGTCTATTCACCCTGGGATCATTTCTTTTACTGACAACAACAGTACGATACACATCATCTAATATTACTATTCTGCGACGTCACGTGACGGTGGCGAAACTCTGCCTAAAACAATAGATTTGACCCGAAACAATAGGTCGAACGCCCAAAAACAATGGGACAAAACGGCGATTTGGTGATCAATAAGGCTTTTTTCAATAGGGGCGCACAAGGTTGGCACTTGCATGGAAAGGCTCCGTTTCTGGAGTAGGCAAAAGTTATCTATTTTTGCAAGCCTATTTTAAAAGAATTTTTGAGTTATTCCATTAATTGCTCCACTAATTGTGCTATCACGAAAAAACGACGGTTTACGCTGGCGAAACTTCCAAATTTGCGTCGCGAGCTCCATTTTCGAACAGAGTGTTCGCTCTTCACGTGACCCGTTTCGCCTTTTCCTGCAATTTGATTGGCTCTTTCGTGGCTTCACGTGAAAAATCACGCATTTTTCGTTATCATGCAAATTAGCCCTCGGGTTGAACAGCAGGTACTTTTGGAGAAGACGTTTTTGTTTTCAACACAAAGGATAACTGGGCGCCTTTCAAAATGTTTTACGACCTGAATTATCTTTGTAAAGCCTTGCTAATTGTTTGAGAGACCTCTGGAAAATTACAGGAGACAATTGAGAACACAGGTGATAGTTTTGTTTTGTTTTTTGAGTGAGATAGTTGTAGTTTAGGTAGTAGGCGACCGCCATTGTTGCTTCGGCATGCTTCCGACGCTTAGGCCTAATGTAAACAAGCCCAAAGTTTTTATAAATAAATTATGATAAGGGGTTATCAGGCGAGCGAAGCGAGCCAAACTGTTGCAAGAGGAGTAGGCAGAGGCATGAGCGTAAGCGAATGCAGCGCACGAAGTGCGCCAACCACAGAGGCGAGCATAGCGAGCTAACCCATTGTACGTGGGGTTGAAAGAGGCATGAGCGCAAGCGAATGCAGCGCACGAATTGCACCAGCCACAGGCGAGCGCGGCGAGCTAACCCATTGTAAGCGGGGTTGAAAGAGGCATGAGCGAAGCGAATGCGGCGCACGAAGTGCGCCCTATCAGTCAATGTTTCTTGATAATAGATAGACAGGCGAGGGCAGCGAGCTAACCCATTGTAAGTGGGGCTCAAAGAGGCATGAGCGTAAGCGAATGCAGCGCACGAAGTGCGCCAACCACAGGCGAGCGCAGCGAGCTAACTTATTGTATGTGGGGTTCAAAGAGGCACGAGTGTAAGCGAATGCAGCGCACGAAGTGCGCCAACCACAGGCGAGCGCAGCGAGCTAACCCATTGTATGTGGGGTTGAAAGGGGGATGAGCGTAAGCGAATGCAGCACAAGAAGTGCGCCCTATCAGTCAATGTTTCTTGATAATTGATAGACAGGCGAGCGCAGCGAGCTAACCTATTGTAAGGGGGGTTAAAAGAGGCATGAGCGTAAGCGAATGCAGCGCACGAAGTGCGCCAACCACAGGCGAGCGTAGCGAGCTAACCCATTGTACGTGGAGTTGAAAGGGGCATGAGTGCAAGCGAATGCAGCGCACGAAGTGCGCCAAACAGATTAAGCTTTTTTACTTGAAGGGCTGGGGCGAACGAGCGAAGCGAGTGATGACCCCTAGTTTCCATCTATTGTGTGAATCTTTTCATATTCCACACAACTGGCATCACAAACTTGTACAGGAAAACCAAATCTGCATTTCTGATTTCCACTTTCATCATTTTTCAAACAGTATGCAGAATTGCACTTGGAATGTCTTTGAACAGTGTTTACAAGATCAGAAAAATCGGTGTCAAAGTCAACCATACTGATTGCATTGTATCTTTTTTACATGGATGAACTGGTGGTTTCACAAAGTCAGAGGGATTTACTGGATTGCATGCTGATACTAAATAATCATTGTATTTGCACAATTCTACTTCTGCACATTGAACTGTATTGTACTAAAGCTTTCAACTGCTCTTTATTTTGACAACAATAGGCATTTGTGCCAGAAACATTCTTTGCATAATGCATTATCTTATTCATAACTTCTGTATATTTTCCTGTTGTTAGCATTTCACGCATTTCATCTATACTTAACAGCCGGTGGTTTTGTGTTTGTGCAATATAAAAGTTACCTTGACTGAGGAGTCGCTTCCTATAGAGCATATTGTAAGCTCAATAGGCAAATCGTGGGCATGTGGCAAATCTATATACATGCTTTCCACTATGATCTTTTTCACAAAATTTAATCACATGTTTCAATTTGATTGCAAATGACTCTGTCTCAGATCTTGATATTTCTCTTTGTGTTGCATTATTCGTTGGATCACCAACTGTATCTGGAAACAAAGTTTGAAAAGCCAGTGAAGCTACTAATGGTGTGTTGAATTCATTAATTGCATCTTTACTGATTGACAGTTCTGGTATTTGTGTATCAACAGCTAGCCCATTTTTAATACATGCGGCTTCAGCCTTTTGAGAAACTGTTTGAGGTAAGAGGCTTGACATTTCTAAATCACTTTCCTTCCTCCAGAATATCAGAATTAGGGGGTCGAAGGTCAGCAAATGTTATTACTGCTTTCAACAAAGATGTAATCATTAAGAGGTAAACTATCAATTTGCTTATAATCAATTGTGACATTCTTATACAAAGGATTGTTCTGCATGTCAAAGCTTGAAGTACCTTCATCCCTCTAACTCTAAACTCTTTTCCATTATCATTGCTACCTTGAACTTTAAAGACAATGATGGGTATGTTGTTCAGACTGTGTGGTAAAAGATTTGCAATATGTTGCACATTATTTGGCAAGTTAATTACATGTCCTTTATAGCCAAGTGACTCTCCAGATTTAACATAAATCTGCATTACAGAAAAAGCTCTTGAAATCAGAATTTCTTCACATTGTGACAAATTTTGCAGTTGGCTTGGGGCACTTGATGGTATCATGTCATTTTCACAGCTAAAATTTTTTGGTTGTCCTCTGTCCATTTTACATTGCTTGCACTGAAAGTTTGAAGAATCAATTGTGTTGTTACACTTTTTTGGCCAAGCTTCATGACAAATGATGCAATGATGAAGAATCATTGATTCCATTGTTTTATGAAATGCTTTCATGTTTTTTAAAGCTGGCCTTTGTTCATGTAATGGAATATTAAAATCAGGCTGATTTAAAAATTGGCATGTTTATTCTTCGTCAACTTTTGTATTTCCCCATGTTGTTGTTTAATCGTCACTGAAATCATGGCTATTTGACATTTTATCATAAATTTTTTTGGGTAAACTACATCCATCTTTTTTATATCATTAATCGTATTTTTATAAAGACTGTTGTGGTGTTCGTGGTTTATCAGCTTGTGAAAGAAACAGGATCATGTGTGCGTGTGGTAGTCCTCTCTTTTGAAATTCTATCACATATACATGTGCTGTGACATGTCCAAGAATGTGGTTGTGTAGTATGTCTTGGAGTAGTTCTTGGAGTTTCAGTTGAAATACTCGTGTGACAATGTCCGGTCGATCATTGGCCGCCTGATATAGATGTATGTTTTCTTCTATCTCCTTCCATTTAGGATCGGCAGTCATTGTGAGGAAGATGTCTGGCTTGCCATACTTCCTTACGATTGTCATTGCATCTTGAAAATGTTGATACATATTTCTTTGGCTGCCTGGAAATGTTGAGGGTAGAATGATAACACGGCCAACATCGATATGTATGGGCTGATTCGGATTGTTAGCCATAGCCATCTGGTTTTCGATTTCAGCTCTTCTCTTGAGATGATCCATCAGGCCTCGATATGTGTCAACACAAAGTTGACGCTGATTGTTCATAATCCAGCTCAGTTTATTGCCTTCTATCTTCGTATATGCATCTACCAGATACTGTTGAAATAGAAGTGATGCAATGTGGCTGGCTGAGAATGCATCCCTGACCTGAATTCTGTATAAATAGTATTTGGAGAGGGTTAGTTTGTGTTTCGGGCAAGAAGTGTAGACATGGATTAGACGATGACATATAGGTTGCAACATGTTTATATCAAGTTTCGAACCTACAATTGCATACATACACATAAGTCATTGAAGGACAGAATATGAATGTAACAAATAGAATTGAATAAAAACACGAAGTAAATGCAAGCACATTCTACAGTTCACGAAACTTACACTATAATGTCTTTAAAATGCCACCCATCTTATTATCTTGCCTGAACAACTGTAACTCTCAGCAACTGTCCTCAAGAGTCAAGACAAACTTGTAAACTGAAACTCCTCGTTTCGCTTGTTTCTCACCACCGGCCTAAACAGCCTCGTTTTCGTGCAGTCTCAGTTCGATACAAGTCTGATGTAATTGTTGCGAAATTCCAGGAAATGCAAGCTTAAAACTCGAAGTTTTTGAAAGAGAATACTATATAAATGCTGAAGAAAATTTTCGGCGAAACAGTTTGGTACGACGGTTACGATTGTTGTGGTGTTCACCCGCTATGTGTGCTGTCGGCAATCGTTGAAGGTCCAAACTGTAACCTCTGTCACCATGAAAGAACATCAATGGATACGTGAGAGGATCGGCGATTGGACTTGTTGCGTAAATCTTCATGAGATCTCTGTGTCTTGTTTGTATCTGCAATTCTCTATCATCAGGATTTGGTGCACCTCCATTCTGTACTGTGTGTATAGCTGCAATTTCTCTGGCAGTAGGATTATCGTATCTGCGATCTTGTTGTGGGCGACCTGTGATGATCATTTTGAATGTTGGAACAGGCTGATTGTTTGCAATAGCTTGCTGCCGCTGTTCCTCCAATATTTCACCCATGCTTCGAAAATGTTGTGCAAATCGATTGACTGCCATTAACTCATTCTGGAGAAGTGCAACAGTGTCCAACTCAAGACATTGTTCTCTTGCAGTGTTTTGCCGTTCCTGCAATGCTTGTTGAGTATCCATGATGTAAAGTTCTGCGTATTTTCTGGATCTGTCTGTCTCTGTTACACCTGTTAATGATGCAAAGCATAAGTTAGGTAAATAGAAATTCAACTGTAGCCAGCATAAATGAATAATAAGTTATATTGATAATGACTGGAATCATATTGTGTCACTTACCTGTCATGTGATATGCCTTTCCGTGAATTGTGATAACTGGTGGTCCAGCTCTAGAATGACGTACAATATTAGCCTTCCATGATGCCATGGCCATTAGTGAGTTGTATTGGCGGAAGTGCTTTAAGAAATTCGGCAGTATCACCAGTGTACAAATGCATGACACTGTTTGGAGGTGGTTCAATTTCAACCAGAGTGATTAAACCGCCCATACAACACTTGTTGTATTGTTTTCGGGAGTTAAGTTCTTCTTTGAAGTACTTTGCACCACAATGAATGCATGTTCCGGTCATTTTATTCAAGTGGTGTGTTAATCGGGAGAAGGGGGTGAGGTTTTCAGCTTCATTGTTCTCGGGGACAGGGTTATCAACTTGCATTTGCTGATCTTCAACGGGTTCTGGTATCTGATTTTCATCGGGTACTGGGACTGCGTTGTGCATCTCGATGTCTGCAGGCTGTTCTGCTGCTGGAAGCTCTTGGTTCTGAATGGGAAGCTCTAGTTCCATGTCCATCTCCATTGGCTGTATCTCTGGAAGAGGATACTGTGCTGGAAATGGCTGATATTCAGGGGCTTCTAGCTGACGGTTTTCGAGCTGCAATTGTTGAAGATCGTTGAGTGCTGCAAGTGGGTTATCCGCATTTCCTGTCTGTTGAGGTTGAAGCTGTTGATTGATCTGTCTCCTATGCTGCACATTCTCCCGCACTTGATTTCTACGTCTGTTGGCCAATATACTTTTCCTGGACTTACGCGGCATGGTGCAAGTTGTGATATGCAAAAGAAGCAGGGACAATTTAAATTAGGCAGTATTATTGTAAATGTTATTGCTTGGCCTCAATAGCAACAACAATGGAAATAATTATAGCCCCGTGTAAAGCTGCAACACAAAGAAGTAAATATTATGTATTTAAAGAGTATGTTAGTGTTAAGTATAGTGTTGTAAATAAATCATTATTATAAAAGTAATGCTATATAATATAATGTAAGTTTTATGAAAACCCTCACGTTAAACTGCGCTCGTTTCTGTAATGTAAACAGTTACTAAAATGGAAGAAAGTAAATTGAAATCAAAATTATTGTTGACATGAATAAACGAATCATAAAAAGAGGCTCCGAAAGCCTGTACGTAATGAAAATTAACTTGTTGAATCCAGGGCAGTTATCAAGAATTCAACAAATTTGGTTACAGGGTAAATTTGTTAAAAACGGCGCCATAAATGTTTCTTCATAATATTCCAGATGCATAAAACAAAAATGATGTTTTTATCCGTGGTAAAGAGTAGCTCGCTGCACATAGGTTACATTTAAAAATCATAGGTAACGAAAATATCATTTCATAATTATTGAAAGAAGTTTGTAAAAGAGGTGTCCGTTATTTGAAAATAGACCAAAGTGGGCCTCTTTTTATAAAGTAAGCAAATAATTAAAGAGGTATACTGAGAAGGAAAAACTGCAATGAATAAATTCATTTCTTACCGCGCCTTGTGTCTTTCAAAACTATGGCAAGAAAGGAAAGATAATAGTTATTAATAAACTTGAAATAGATATATTTAATAAAAATATGATGCCTGAACAAGACGTAACCTGTTCTTGCCATGAAATGGATAGAAAGAAGAGCAAAAGTTATTGACATTATTAAGGGAAATAGGGATGAAGAAGCTTTTTAGGTTATAATGATAGCTTGTTAGAAAAAACAACATTCATAATACTTACTCAGCGATAAATAATTCCATATAATTATATCCTATCGATAATTTGGACAACTAAATTAAATTAGGCAAAATCTAATTGTGCGTATAACCAGAGGCGGGATTTCTATTGTACTATACAGCTCCCACGATTGGTTTATACACGTCACATGCTTAAAAAGGCGGGAAACTTGTTAGTGAAAATGGAATTCCCCTTCGTCCCTCAGACTGGTTAAAAAGGTAGGAGGGAAAAATTGCACGTGAATTTGAATGACATCATTACATCAAGGCAATGGCATGCCAAGGAGAGTTTGATGAGGAAGAAAGCATGGTGAGAATCCAACTGCATCTTCTTAAATCATTTCCATCTGAAGAGTATGTATAAAGAATTTTGACTCACTGTTCAAAATGTGTTAACTCCAGTTTCGTTTTCTGAGTTTAGATTGCAAAAATGGCTTAAAAAAGAATCATACTGGGAATAAATGACCACCGTTACCTGGTGCAACTGCAACATCGCATTCATGAAAGTGAATACCATGCATTGGGTATGTTATTAAGTGAAGGTTTTGCAAGGAAATAATGTAAGCATTTATAACTGATAAAGCTTTCTGAATTATTAAAAATGTGACTGAAATATTAAAAATACTGGAACATATAATTTGGAACATATAAAATAAGAACATTTGGAACATATAATATGAACAAATATATCAGGAATAAAACTTTGACCATGCATGAACAAAATATGTGAAATGTTTAAAAATTTTTTTATATGGAAAAGTGGATAATTTTACTTTATATTTTGCGTTAATGTTGTGGTTTTGATTTTATGATTGTCTCTTTCATGCATGGTCAAAAACAGGACATGTGTAAATTAGTTAAGAAACTATTTACACATGTCCTGCATAATTTTTACAGCCCTTTGGGTGGGCATGGCCACAATCAAAGTTCTAGAAAATTCTTGGGTGGCCTTGCCACCCTTTTTATCCACTTTTTGTTTTCTGTGGCCTTTACCAATTTTAATAAAGGCCTCCTTCTGTGATCTGTGAATACACAATTATGTTACAGGTTGTTTTTTGGTGGAAGGACATTATACAATATTTGGAACATATCAATAGAACAACTGAGCTTCAAATACAGAAGGTATACTTACACTATATCTCTTGTGGGGAGTCTCCTCCCCTCCTTGTCAACCAAGGAGAACTTTTTGTTCCTCCCTTTTCAGACCATAAATGTCTTTGTATGTTATTTATTGTAAATGTCTTTATATGTGATGAAATGTGAATTAATATATTAGCTATAATTACTTTGACTTGATCACCAAGCCATATAACAATTTTTTTTCTGGCTCGGGCTTTCTTTTGGCACTTGTAGCCATAGCGAACCTTAAAGCAAACAAATAAAAGTTGTTTTTCTTTAATAAGAATCATTGATATGTGAAAAAAGAATATATTTACATGAAGCAGTACTGTTGCAAAATAATATAATATCATACAAAATCAAAGGACAGTTGCCAAACTGCAAATACTGGAAAAGCAATAAGATAATGGTGATTCAAATCGTAAGTAGTAAGTTATACATATGCTTTGTGAACATAATATTAATGGAGAATCTCATTATGTAAGTGACATTGAAAGAAAAGTACATACCAAAATATGAACAAAGTAGAAATCAAAGGCCAAATTGGAAATGGTGGGAAGAGAATAAGATAATTGTGGTTGAAATCGTAAATAGTAAGTTATACCTATGCTTGGTGAAGATAATAGTAATGGAGAATCTCATTATCTTATTAACATGGAAATGAAAGCACATACCGAAAATCTGAAGAAAATTAAAAATAAAGGGCAACTGCCAAACTGCAAATACTGGAAAAAGATAATTGTGATTTAAATGGTAAGTGGTAATTAATACATATGGTTGGTGATCATAATAGTAATAGGGAATCTCATTATCTAATTAACATTGAACTGAAAGTAGATACCGAAAATCTGAACGAAATAAAAATGAAAGGGCAACTGTCAAACTGCAAATACTGGGAAAAGAATAAGATGATTGTGATTGAAATGATAAGTAGTAAGTTATACATATGCTAGGTGAAGACAATAGTAATGGAGAACCTAATTATGCAAGTAATATTGAACTGAAAGTACATACCGAAATCTTTTTTCTTCAGTATAGGAAGGTTCCACAACGAAAACTAAATGAAGACTGGAAAAGGAATATCATCAGTGATTAAATACATGGAAATAGTTGTGCATGTAATAAAAAATTTGGGTATTATTTGTAAATGTCTTTATTAATATGTAAAAGTATAAATTATTAGTAATGAGTTAAAAACAATTTACCTGTTGACTTGTGGTTCTACTTTTGACAATGATGAACACGAACGGAAAATATTTTTGGCGTGTTGCATTGTGAAGATAATTTTGTATATGAACACCATGGCAACAGATTGAAGATGGCCTCGTATAATAAAATATAGATAACTGAAATCGAGGCCTCCTGGAAATGTCACAGAATGGGTAAATATTGTTATGTGTGGCGGAAATACCCTGGTAGTGGCCTGATAGTGTGAAAGTTAGTTATGAGAAATGACTACAGAAAATGAAGACTTTTCAAGAGAAGCATATGTAATGTTGCACGCTTCATTGGTAAATTATATTCAGGTAAATAGTACATTTATGTTGCAAGATATACAGTTTTGTTGCAACTATAAAATTTATAAGTTGAAGTCATCTCCTTTCAACCTTTGTTGTGTGTTCTTAATATTCTATCATCAATCATGCATCTTCTTCATTCTCTGTGTATTTATCAATGAAGGGTACTACAAAGTATAAAGTATAAAAATATCTAATATATATATTCTGTGATATCACGTGACGACTCACTTTCCTTGCCAAAAACAATAGATTCGACCCGAAACAATAGGTCGAACGCCCAAAAACAATGGGCCGAAACGGCGAACCGTGTAATCATAAAGGCATTTTTGTATATGGATATATGGCAATGAAATTCACACTGAATGCTTAGTTTACTAATTTAACCAGGGTAATGGATTTTGTTTTTCGATTTTCTCCCGAATTTTTGAATTATTCCATTAATTATTCTGCTAATTGTGCTATCACAAAAAAACTACGGTTTACGGTGGCGAAACTTCCAAATTCGCGTCCCGAACTCCATTTTCGAACAGAGTATTCGCTCTTCACGTGACCCGTTTCGCCTTTTGCTGTAATTTGATTGGCTCTTTCGCGACTTCACGTGGAACTGTCACACGTATTTCGTTATCATGCAAATTTGCCCTCGGGTTGAACAGCAGGTACTTTTGGAGAAGACGCGTGTTTTTGTTTTGCACACAAAGGATAACTGGGCGCCTTTCAAAGTATTTTACGACCTGAATTATCCTTGTAAAGACTTGCTAATTGTTTGAGAGACCTCTGGAAAATTACAGGAAACAATTGAGAACACAGGTGATAGCTTTGTTTTGTTTTTTGAGTGAGATAGTTGTAGTTTAGGTAGTAGGCGACCGCCATTGTTGCTTCGGCATGTTTGCGACGCTTAGGCCTAATGTAAACAAGCCCAAAGTTTTAATAAACAAATTATGATAAGGGGTTATCAGGCGAGCGAAGCGAGCCAAACTGTTGCAAGAGGAGTAGGCAAAGGCATGAGCATAAGCGAATGCAGCGCACAAAGTGCGCCCTATCAGCTAATGTTTCTTAGTAATAGATAGACAGGCGAGCGCAGCGAGCTAACCCATTGTACGTGGGGTTGAAAGGGGCATGAGCGTAGGCGAATGCAGCGCACGAAGTGCGCCCTATCAGTCAATGTTTCTTGATAATAGATAGACAGGCGAGCGCAGCGAGCTAACCCATTGTAGGTGGGGTTGAAAGGGGCATGAGCGTAAAGCAAATGCAGCGCACGAAGTGCGCCCTATCAGTCTCTGTTTCTTGATAATAGATAGACAGGCGACCGCAGCGAGCTAACCCATTATACGTGGGGTTGAAAGGGGCATGAGCGTAAGCGAATGCAGCGCACGAAGTGCGCCCTATCAGTTTATGTTTCTTGATAACAGATAGGCAGGCGAGTGCAGCGAGCTAACCCATTGTACGTGGGGTTGAAAGGGGCATGAGCGTAAGTGAATGCAGCGCATGAAGTGCGCCCTATCAGTCTATGTTTCTTGATAATAGATAGACAGGCAAGCGCAGCGAGCTAACCCATTGTAAGTGGGGTTGAAAGGGGCATGAGCGTAAGCAAATGCAGCGCACGAAGTGTGCCCTATCAGTCTATGTTTCTTGATAACAGATAGACAGGCGAGTGCAGCGAGCTAACCCATTTTACGTGGGGTTGAAAGGGGCATGAGCGTAAGTGAATGCAGCGCACGAAGTGCGCCCTATCAGTCTATGTTTCTTGATAATAGATAGACAGGCAAGCGCAGCGAGCTAATCCATTTTACGTGGGGTTGAAAGGGGCATGAGCGTAAGTGAATGCAGCGCACGAAGTGCGCCCTATCAGTCTATGTTTCTTGATAATAGATAGACAGGCGAGTGCAGCGAGCTAACCCATTTTACGTGGGGTTGAAAGGGGCATGAGTGAAGCGAATGCAGCGCACGAAGCGCGCCCTATCAGTCAATGTTTCTTGATAATAGATAGACAGGCGAGCACAGCGAGCTAACCCATTGTAGGTGGGGTTGAAAGGGGCATGAGGGTAAGCAAATGCAGCGCACGAAGTGCGCCCTATCAGTCTCTGTTTCTTGATAATAGATAGACAGGCGAGAGCAGCGAGCTAACCTATTGTAGGTGGGGTTGAAAGGGGCATGAGCGTAAGCAAATGCAGCGCACGAAGTGCGCCCTATCAGTCTCTGTTTCTTGATAATAGATAGACAGGCGACCGCAGCGAGCTAACCCATTGTACGTGGGGTTGAAAGGGGCATGAGCGTAAGTGAATGCAGCGCACGAAGTGCGCCCTATCAGTCTATTGTTCTTGATAATAGATAGACAGGCAAGCGCAGCGAGCTAACCCATTGTAAGTGGGGTTGAAAGGGGCATGAGCTTAAGCAAATGCAGCGCACGAAGTGCGCCAACCAGATTAAGCTTTTTTTACTTGACGGGCTGGGGCGAACGAGCGAAGCAAGTGATGACCCCTAGTATTAACAATATATCATCACAACACTCTTTCAACCCCACGTACAATGGGTTAGCCCGCTGCGCTCGCCTGTGTTTCTATTATCAAGGAACATTGACTGATAGGGCGCACTTCGTGCGCTGCATTGGCTTCGCGCATGCCTCTTTCAACCCCACTTACAATGGGTTAGCTCGCTGCGCTCGCCTGTCTATCTATTATCAAGAAACATTGACTGGTAGGGCGCACTTCTTGCGCTGCATTTGCTTCGCTAATGCCTCTTTCAACCCGACGTACAATGGGTTAGCTCGCTGCGCTCGCCTGTCAATCTATTATCAAGAAACATTGACTGATAGGGCGCACTTCGTGCGCTGCATTCGCTTCACTCATGCCTCTTTCAACCCCACGTACAATGGGTTAGCTCGCTGCGCTCGCCTGGCTATCTATTATCAAGAAACATTGACTGGTAGGGCGCACTTCGTGCGCTGCATTCGCTTCGCTCATGCCTCTTTCAGCCCCACTTACAATGGGTTGGCTCGCTGCGCTCGCCTGTCTATCTATTATCAAAAAACATTGACTGATAGGGCGCACTTCGTGCGCTGCATTCGCTTCGCTCATGCCTCTTTCAACCCCACTTACAATGGGTTAGCTCGCTGCACTCGCCTGTCTATCTATTATCAAAAAACATTGACTGATAGGGCGTACTTCGTGTGCTGCATTCGCTTCGCTCATGCCTCTTTCAACCCCACTTACAATGGGTTAGCTCGCTGCGCTCGCCTCTGTCTATCTATTATCAAGAAACATTGACTGATAGGGCGCACTTCGGGCGCTGCATTCGCTTCGCTCATGCCTCTTTCAACCCCACTTACAATGGGTTAGCTCGCTGCGCTCGCCTGTCTATCTATTATCAAGAAACACTGACTGATGGGGCGCACTTCGTGCGCTGCATTCGCTTCGTTCATGCCTCTTTCAACCCCACTTACAATGGGTTAGCTCGCTGCGCTCGCCTGTCCATCTATTATCAAGAAACATTGACTGGTAGGGCGCACTTCGTGCACTGCATTCGCTTCGCTCCTGCCTCTTTCAACCCCACGTACATTGGGTTAGCTCGCTGCGCTCGCCTGTCTATCTATTATCAAGAAACATTGACTGATAGGGCGCACTTCGTGCGCTGCATTCACTTCGCTCATGCCTCTTTCAGCCCCACGTACATTGGGTTAGCTCGCTGCGCTCGCCTGTCCATCTATTATCAAGAAACATTGACTGGTAGGGTGCACTTCGTGCGCTGCATTCGCTTCGCTCATGCCTCTTTCAATCCCACATACAATGGGTTAGCTCGCTGCGCTCGCCTGTCTATCTATTATCAAGAAACAATGACTGATAGGGCGCACTTCGTGCGCTGCATTCGCTTCCCTCATGCCTCTTGCAACCCCATGTACAATGGGTTAGCTCGCTGCGCTCGCCTGTCTATCTATTATCAAGAAACACTAACTGATAGGGCGCACTTCGTGCGCTGCATTCGCTTCGCTCATGCCTCTTTCAACCCCACTTACAATGGCTTAGCTCGCTGCGCTCGCCTGTCTATCTATTATCAAGAAACATTGACTGGTAGGGCGCACTTCTTGCGCTGCATTCGCTTCGCTTATGCCTCTTTCAACCCCACGTACAATGGGTTAGCTCGCTGCGCTCGCCTGTCAATCTATTATCAAGAAACATTGACTGATAGGGCGCACTTCGTGTGCTGCATTCGCTTCGCTCATGCCTCTTTCAACCCCACGTACAATGGGTTAGCTCGCTGCGCTCGCCTGTCTATCTATTATCAAGAAACATTGACTGATAGGGCGTACTTTGTGCGCTACATTCGCTTCGCTATGCCTCTTTCAACCCCACTTACAATGGGTTAGCTCGCTGCGCTCGCCTGTCTATCTAGTATCAAGAAACATTGACTGATAGGGCGCACTTCGGGCGCTGCATTCGCTTCGCTCATGCCTCTTTCAACCCCACTTACAATGGGCTAGCTCGCTGCGCTCGCCTGTCCATCTATTATCAAAAAACATTGACGGGTAGGGCGCACTTCGTGCGCTGCATTCGCTTCGCTCATGACTCTTTCAACCCCACTTACAATGGGTTAGCTGGCTGCGCTCGCCTGTCCATCTATTATCAAGAAACATTGACTGGTAGGGCGCACTTCGTGCGCTGCATTCGCTTCGCGCATGCCTCTTTCAACCCCACTTACAATGGGTTAGCTCGCTGCGCTCGCCTGTCTATCTATTATCAGGAAACATTGACTGGTAGGGCGCACTTCTTGCGCTGCATTCGCATCGCTTATGCCTCTTTCAACCCCACGTACAATAGGTTAGCTCGCTGCGCTCGCCTGTCAATCTATTATCAAGAAACATTGATTGATAGGGCGCACTTCGTGCGCTGCTTAAACGCGAGACTGTTCACGTGAAGTCACGAAAGAGCCAATCAAATTACAGCAAAAGGGAAACGGGTCACGTGAAGAGCGAATACTCTGTTCGAAAATGGAGTTCGGGACGGGAATTTTGGAAGTTTCGCCAGCGTAAACCGTAGTTTTTTCGTGATAGCACAATTAGCAGAATAATTAATGGAATAATTCAATAATTAGGGAGAAAATCGAAAAACAAAATCCATTACCCCAGTTAAATTAATAAACTAAACATTCAGTGTGAATTTCATTGCCATATACCCACATACAAAAAAGCCTCTGTGATTACACGGTTCGCCGTTTCGGCCCATTGTTTTTGGGCGTTCGACCTATTGTTTCGGGTCGAATCTATTGTTTTAGGCAGAGTTTCGCCACCGTCACGTGACATCACAGAATATATATATTAGAAGGTTTACAAAATTGAAAAAGGAACAAAATAATCCAAAGCTTCAGAGTGTACGCCAAGTAAATCGGTGTTCAAGCAGGATGTCATTAGGAATGAATTGTACCGCTGTCATTTGCAGAGATGATGATATGATAATAATTGCCACTTTTAGAAAATCTGAACACACTTTTATGACTACAATCCTCGCCATAAGGTGTGAGACAGTTAAAAAATTTCTCATATGTCCCGAAAAAAACAGACCCCCCTCCCCCTATTCAGTGTTGAGGATGTTTAGAAAGTGTTTTTAGCACTCCCTGATAAACCTGTCCATCAAAAATAACAACATTGATTTGGGGGGAGGGGAATGGCTCGGTATTTTCCAAAAATATGTTTCTCATTGAAAAGTGACGCAAATTTTTCAATGTCTCAAGACCTTTTGTCAATGTCAATGACGTCACACATTTTGAAAACGAGGCTGCTTCTCTTTGAGTACATTATTGCGTTCAAAAAGGTCTGTTAGGCATTTGTGTTTATAGATAATATACAATTGTGCTTGAACAAGTCACATCATAACTTTTTTCTATTCTCGTCTGTGTTCAGATACAAAATTGATGCCACACATATGTTTAAAATTAAAGTACTCCAGCAAAGTGCAGCGTTGCGCCAAGCTTGTGGGATAAAGTAAGAATGCATAATTTCTCCATCTCTTCCCCATCCTGATGTTTCTCTTGACTACACACCCGATGAGCCACACTCCTGCGAGATTCGTTTGAGTAAAAGCCTCCACAACAGACTTTCCAAATGATTTCCTGCTGGGAAACTTCGTCAAATCTGCCCTACTGTACGTTATTAGATACCTATTGCGCAAAACCTTAAATTTCAATTCAAAATCACCGTGATCCATTAAAAAAAAACAGTTGCAACGCACACAAATTATTTGGCTGTTCTGAGAAATGCAAGTTTTGTTTGAGAGAACATGCACTGATGCAGTGCCAAATAAACAAACAGACAGTGGAATATCACCCCTGTTGAGCATGACAGTTTAATTTTAGAATCCTAAGGTCATTTCAATCAGTGACACATACTAAACGTCCATAACGTGGCACCACCCACCATGTTGAATACTTGGAATCGTGGCAACAATGCACGGTTAACGGATGATTAACGGACGGATAACACTATGGTCTATAGTTATTCAGTACTAAATTTGACGAATAACACGGTTAACGGCATATTCTTATAAATATTATCACTAATATTTTAAAATAATTGCCGTTGACCGTGTTAATCGTTAAATTTAGTACTGAATAAATATAGACCATGGTGTTATCCGTCCGTTAATCGTCCGTTAACCGTGTATTATTCGTTGGCCAGACTAATTATTTTGTCTATTTTCCACTTTGGTATTCTGTTCATAGTTTCAATGATTCTATCCTGAAACTCCTGCTTTGACAATCTCGTGATATTGTGTTGCACAGCATCTTTTTCTAATTGTTTTTGTCACAAAAGCTAATCAACATTAGTTACACCATTTTGAACACCAGATTCGAACTCAGCGGGTTGAAATTGCCTACAGTAGATAAAATCGGGCATGCTCGCCTTATATTTAGGAATTTTCACCAAAGACAATCCTCGCCATAAGGTGTGAGACAGTTAAAAAATTTCTCATATGTCCCGAAAAAAAAAGACCCCCCTCCCCCTATTCAGTGTTGAGGATGTTTAGAAAGTGTTTTTAGCACTCCCTGATAAACCTGTCCATCAAAAATAACAACATTGATTTGGGGGCAGGGGAATGGCTCGGTATTTTCCAAAAATATTATGTTTCTCATTGAAAAGTGACGCAAATTTTTCAATGTCTCAAGACCTTTTGTCAATGATTGTCTTTGGTGAAAATTCCTAAATATAAGGCCAGCATGCCCGATTTTATCTACTGTGGGTAATTTCACCCTGCTGAGTTCGAATATGGTGCTCAAAATGGTGTAACTAATGTCGATTAGCTTTTGGGACGTCACACATTTTGAAAACGAGGCTGCTTCTCATTGAGTACATTATTGCGTTCAAAAAGGTCTGTTAGGCATTTGTGTTTATAGATAATATACAATTGTGCTTGAACAAGAAGCATTATAACTTTTTTCTATTCTCGTCTGTGTTCAGATACAAAATTGATGCCACACATATGTTTAAAATTAAAGTACTCCAGCAAAGTGCAGCGCTGCGCCAAGCTTGTGGGATAAAGTAAGAATGCATAATTTCTCCATCTCTTCCCCATCCTGATGTTTCTCTTGACTACACACCCGATGAGCCACACTCATGCGAGATTCGTTTGAGTAAAAGCCTCCACAACAGACTTTCCAAATGATTTCCTGCTGGGAAACTTCGTCAAATCTGCCCTACTGTACGTTATTAGATACCTATTGCGCAAAACCTTAAATTTCAATTCGAAATCACCGTGATCCATTAAAAAAAACAGTTGCAACGCACACAAATTATTTGGCTGTTCTGAGAAATGCAAGTTTTGTTTGAGAGAACATGCACTGATGCAGTGCCAAATAAACAAACAGACAGTGGAATATCACCCCTGTTGAGCATGACAGTTTAATTTTAGAATCCTAAGGTCATTTCAATCAGTGACACATACTAAACGTCCATAACGTGGCACCACCCACCATGTTGAATACTTGGAATCGTGGCAACAATGCACGGTTAACGGACGATTAACGGACGGATAACACTATGGTCTATAGTTATTCAGTACTAAATTTGACGAATAACACGGTTAACGGCATATTCTTATAAATATTATCACTAGTATTTTAAAATAATTGCCGTTAACCGTGTTAATCGTTAAATTTAGTACTGAATAAATATAGACCATGGTGTTATCCGTCCGTTAATCGTCCGTTAACCGTGTATTATTCGTTGGCCAGACTAATTGTTTTGTCTATTTTCCACTTTGGTATTCTGTTCATAGTTTCAATGATTCTATCCTGAAACTCCTGCTTTGACAATCTCGTGATATTGTGTTGCACAGCATCTTTTTCTAATTGTTTTTGTCACAAAAGCTAATCAACATTAGTTACACCATTTTGAACACCAGATTCGAACTCAGCGGGTTGAAATTGCCCACAGTAGATAAAATCGGGCATGCTCGCCTTATATTTAGGAATTTTCACCAAAGACAATCCTCGCCATAAGGTGTGAGACAGTTAAAAAATTTCTCATATGTCCCGAAAAAAACAGACCCCCCTCCCCCTATTCAGTGTTGAGGATGTTTAGAATTGTTTTTAGCACTCCCTGATAAACCTGTCCATCAAAAATAACAACATTGATTTGGGGGGAGGGGAATGGCTCGGTATTTTCCAAAAATATTATGTTTCTCATTGAAAAGTGACGCAAATTTTTCAATGTCTCAAGACCTTTTGTCAATGATTGTAGGTCGCCAATATTTGATTGCCAAAATCCCGACCTTCTGCAGTTCAGAAATGTATCTTCTTGGTTCTCGCTTTGCACAAAGCAGCTGTTGTACGCTGGATCTTCTTGCAACCTGTCCACGAACAGCTGGCGTAGAGTGTATGCATCTGCAGACTCATCAACTAGACTAAGACCAAGATCTTGCCAGTGTGTCAAAACAGGGAACATAACCTCAGCCGAAAGCGTATCTCGAAGCTGATATATCTGCCATACAATCGACCGAAATGCACAGTCACCATCCGGGAGTGTTTCTCCCAAATGTAAGCCAAAACTACTCAAATTTTTTTTAGGACTCTTTTTGCTTCATCAATGTCGCGCATGTTTTCTCCAAATATATGAACCAAATTGATATTACCCACGCAAGTTAATGGAGCATCAAACACATCATAGTCCCATCTATTACAAGCAGAATTTATCTTTTGTAACAACCTATACAAAGCCGACACTTTAAGTATCAATGTTTCAAGTCCATGTTTTTTCAATAGCATTTGGACAGAATCTACAAAAACTGTGTCCTGACGATCACCACTGGCATTATCTTCACTTGCTGAATTTTCCATTTGACTTTAACGTTTAAATTCAAAACTGGCGGATGTTTTACTTGATGAACAAATATTGGATCCACGCTCGCATCGGTTGGCATTAATGCATGAATATTCTATTGGTGGACAAGGTATTAATCTGCTGTTACATGTATGTTTGTACCCTTTTGCTTTGTTGTTATAGGTATAAAATTTAATAGTTAAAACTGCTACTATAAGTTCTGGTCCAATATATGCAGATCCTGCTACCAGAGACTGGTTCAGTAGTTTATGCAGTCTTTCATTGGCATTTGTGTCGTTTTCTGAATACAGATCTGACAAACAACCATTATGGATATGCACTCTTAACTTTTCAATTTCATATTCAACATTACACCACACATCTCTGTTGCTTTGGAAAATAGGCTCCCTTCTTTGCAGAAATAGTCTTAAGTTAGATAATATATAAGCTGTGGAAGGCATTTGTTCGTTTCTCGCTATACCTGTATCTCCGTGACTGCGGAAAATCCACCCAAATTCCTTTCCGAAAGCTGATTTCTCTTGTGAATTTTTTGACCTTATTTGCTTCAGTACCCTTTGAACAGCATGGAAAAGATCTAATTTTATGTGTCCTTCTTTGCCAAAGATTTCTTTATAAAACTTGCTTTCACCTCTGGCACGGCAGCATGTATCAACATAAACACTTTCAGGTGAAATGCCCTCACTCTGTAACCTGGATTTTAAATCCTCCAATAAGTCTTTCACTTCCTTATCGCTAGGTCATAACTTTGCGATGTTCGTTTAACACAATGAATAGATTTTCAAACTGATGTACAAATTTTCCATCATGAGCTCGATATGTTCCCACATTTTTACTTATCCTAAACATATGATTTGTAGATATTCTCGTTCCCAAAACCATTCACATCTGATCTTCATATAATTTTTTGTCACAGTAGAATTGATCAAGAAATATTTCAATTATTTTGTTATGGCTGGAAAAGGCAAATAATGTTTTCTCCGTAAATGTATCCTCCTGAGATACACCCAAAGAGGACGTAAATGTATCCTGCTGAGATACACCCAAAGATGGCTTTAGCTGCAAACGATGAACTGGACAAACCATTTTTAATTGTAAGTGCTCCAAAGGACACCACAATATAATAGGCCTTTTCACGGAAAGAAAAGCATGCTGGGAAAAAGGGAAATATTTTTCGATTTGGAGCGCACAAGGCACACAATTTTCAGTTTTTAATTGAGATCAGAGACGATAATTGAATTGTCACAACGTATCACTCGAACAACCCAATGGATAGAAAAATCATACAGACCTACCTATAGGTATGAGGTATGTTATTCTAAATTTATTTCAATCAACTTTCCCACAGAAATAATGCTGATCCTTCACAAACTGTGGCGGCCTTCGCCACTGTTTACAAAATACCTCGACAGAAGTCAACATTTTTGCCCGTATCTTCAGAAATCTGCTTGGCACCCTCTACAAACTTAAAATGAAGCATCCCCTGTTATTAAACGGAATAATCTGCAAAAATCTCATTTTTCGAGCAATAGATTCTGACACAGTGGCGTTTTTAATTTTTCCTTCTTCTACTTCGGCTCTGACTTACAGTCAGAAGGGCGTCCAAATTATGCAATAGGTTTAAAAATGCGCACAACCCAGACAAGGGGGCGAACAAGGGGTAAATAAACATTTATAAATATCAGCTGACATTTTCCTCGCCAAATTTCAAAGTTTCTTCACAATTGTCGGCTTATATCAATACGTGTCTGAAATTGTTTTATTGTTTATTGTTTATTGGAATATTGTGTGGAAAATGTAGGCCAGTGACTTGCATTTTTTAAAGAATTAAATATGGGAAAAGATAAATGTTGTGTTTCTGGGTGCCACAAGGGTAAAAATTGCCCAGAAGAATGGTTTGTTAGAAGTCATGTTGAGGAATTAAAGTTTCATGTTTTCCCAGTGTATGTTGTTTTAAGACAAAAATGGGAGCTCGTAATAAAAAAGGCACTAGATAAGAAATGCTTCACTGCAGCTGACCACAAATTTGTGTGCTCCAAGCATTTTGAGTATGGGAAACCTACACCAGTATCCCCTTCACTGTCAATATTTTTAACAGAAAGTGACCTGAAATGGAAAAGATCCCCCCAAAGGAGAAGGAAAATTAATCATGTCACTGTTGAAGTTCCTTGTAAACGGACAGCTCCCAATAAAATTGAACCGGCAAGAAATGACTCTGAAGCAACATTTCAAAAAATTCCAATGTTATTTGCGCAAATCACAAGGGACAGTGATGTGAAGCTATTTACTGGCATAAAAGACAGTAACTTTCAAATTTTTGTTTGATCAGTTATTAGAAAATGCAAACAACATGCAGTATTGGAGAGAAGAGAAGTTGACCCCTGATAAGGCATCTCTCAAACATAATAAAAAGGGTCCACAACGTAAACTCAGCTTAGAGCAAGAGTTTTTGCTGACGCTTATGAAGCTGTGCTTGGGTACACTAATTGAGGAATTGGCTTGGCGTTTTGACATTAGCTCTGGCTTGAATAGTCAAATTTTCTTCACTTGGGTTCAATTGATTGCACTTGATCTTGCATTCATGATCAGATGGCCCCCTCGTAAAGATATCAAAAGAAACCTGCCAGATATTTTTCTCAAGCATTTTCCTTATTGTATAAGTATAATTGATTGTACAGAGATCTTCACTGAAACCTCATCTAGCCTTGAAGTTCAGGCAGCTTTATGGAGTGAATACAAATACCACTGCACTGTCAGTGTTCATTGCTATAACCCCTAATGGTGCAATTTCATATTTATCTGATTGATATGGTGGTAGGGCATCTGACAAATTCATTGTTGAAGACTCAGATTTCCTTGAAAGATTAAGGCCTGGTGACCAATTGATGGCAGATAGAGGTTTCAACATCAGTGACATATTGGCATTTCGCCAGTGTTCACTTGCAATACCCCCCCCTAAAAAATCTGACTGTCAAATGCTAGAATTTATGTTCAAAATGCAATAGGAAGACTAAAATATTTTAAAATTCTGCGGATGGAACTTCCCATTTTGCTTTTACCAGTAATAGACGATGTTATAAAGTGTTGCTGTATTCTCACAAACTTTTCTGAGCCTCTTTGCATTTAAAGTAAATCAACAATATTGTTTTATTATACTCATTCTCGTTTCAAACATGATTACTATTAAGTTGTATCCAAGAACAGTTGGATTTAGAACCTGCTTTGTTTTTTTGTCTGCAAACATTTACTGGGTTTGAATATATTTCTCAAAATCAACAACAACAGATAACTAAAAAGCAACAGATAACTGAAAAGCAACAGATAACTAAAACAATTTCAAAGTCAGACACAAAGTGTCTATTCAAAATCTAACTCCAAATCATTTGCCGTGCATTCTTCACAAGCCAATGAAATATTTGAACAGCATTTGTTTTGAAATGATTCACCACATCATGAGCATGTAAAACTGCCCTCTGTATCAGATTACGTCTCTCTTTCTTTTCAAGCAATGTTTTCCACAAAAGGCACAAAAGCTAACCGTATGAATCCCCAATAGCTGTTTCAAAATAAATTGCTTAAAAAATATGTTTAGGCTTGGGTACATATCACTCCAAAACTGCTTGTCAAATATTATTTTTTCAATGTGAGGAACTTTTGATACTGGTTCCCACACTACAAAGTATGATCTCTCATAACCTGAACATGCCATTTGATCCTGGACCTGTGCATAATATTTGTGGGACTTTTTCAGGACAATTTTTTCACCCGCCTTTTCCATAAAGCCCAAACGCTGCCATCCGAGGTTGAATGCAGTTTCTTTAAGTGAAAATGGGCACTTAATCTCTATGCAAGAAGGTGGACAGCATTTGCATCGCATTATTCTGAAACTGTGGACAAACAAATATGCCACATGAAGAGATTTCTTTTTACAACCTCCTTGAAAAATGCAGTTGCTGCTATTTCTTCATTTAGATTACCCCATTTGATTTGGGGTAAACATTTTAGATCCTTGTCTAATCCTATAACTTTTTCAACCAATGGTGTTGTGATAACATTACTTTTATGGCTTAAGATTTTAGCAACTTTATTGTAAATTTCTTGGTGGACTGAAGCTGTAAGCCTGCCTTTACGCTGTGCAAACCACTCTTTGTAAGATGCTTGTTGCTGTGTTACCTTTTCTAAATGAGCAAGCTGCATAGCAGTGAAACATAGCTTGCTCGTGAATTTTTCAACAACAAATTCATATGGCTCACAAATTTCATCATGAAATCTTGCAGCAAGCTCAGATAAAGAAGGCGGCATGCTTCAAAGTCCTGTTCCGAGCTAATTTCTTGCTCTTGTAAGAAAGGATGTAAAGGCCAGGAAAATTAAGGACAATGAAAATTAAGGATGCAAAGGGGGTCTGGGCACTAGTGCCCCCACTTAAAAACAGAATTAGGGGCATGATTGAGATTTGCTTGATCCCTAAACTTGTTCAGCACTCCAAATAGCCTCTAAGAGCCAATTTTCGTGTTATTATCTGTTTTTGTAGGAAAGCTAAAGCTGTGTCCTTTTTTTTGAAATCGGGTAGGAGACCCCTGTCCAAAAAAGGTGGTTGGGGCAAATTTCAGGATGAGTCTAACTTTCATCTTTTTCATTTTTTTTATTCATTTGAGCTTTTTACGAAACATGATTAGTGAAAAGACTTTTGCTAGTGTAGTTCAAGCTACTGCATTATCAGTAATCGACTACTGTGATCTAGTCTATGGCAATGCCGCTCAGTGTGTTTTATCAAAGCTGCAAAAGCCTCAGAATTTTGCTGCACGAATTGTCACTGGGGTTAGGAAATATGATCATATATCCCCAGCTTTGGTTAGACTGAACTGAGTACCACTGAAAGAAAGGCGTCTTGAGCATCGACTGAATTTTATGCACAAATGCGTTAATGGAGCTGCTCCAGCATATTTCAGCAACTGCTTTGGAAGAAATCATGAAATTCATTCCTACATACAAGAAACCGCCTTCTATTGACTCTGCCGCGAGCATTATCAAACAGCGGACAACGAATGTTCCTACACAAAGGCGCAAGTGAATTCAACAAACTGCCAAACAACATTAGAAATGAGCCAAATTGCAACAAATATAAAAATGCTGTTTACAGCCATGTTAGAACATCTTTTAAGAATCAGTAATGCTTTATTTTAAATGGGCATCAATTCATCATTTTATTTAGGTTTTCATATCATATTTTGTTTACTTTTATGTTTTTAACTTATTGCTTAGGGTTTCACCATTAATTTTTGTAAATTTGTAAAATTTTTTCCTTTCACGCACAGCGAAAAACCATGCAAATGGAATTGTGTTTTATTATTATTATTATTATTATCATTATCAGAAGTAGCTAGTTTTAAGACGTACTGTAAGCTGTTAAAGGTATGGAAACACAAATGAAGAAACACTTTGATATACTGGTAAACGTAATATATAATGAAATCAAAGTAATAACATCTTGTTCGTAAACTGAAAGAATATAACTGTGACAATATAAAGCGAAGGAAACGGAAGTATGCAGCTAGTGTCAACTCCCACTTGACGAGTTTATTATTTCCGTATTGTTATACCCTTCAATGAACGTAGCTCCTGGAACTTGTGCTTTGGTAATCCTTTAGTAAGCGTGTCTGCAACCATCTTGTCCGTCTTGCAATATTCAACTCCAATTTGCTTACTTTGAATTGTTTCCCAAATAAAATGGTACTTAGCATCTATGTGTTTTGTTCTCGAGTGGTTGCTGGGATTCTTCGACAATGCAATGGCTCCTTGATTATCCTCGTACAGCGTAGTCGGTTGTGATTGCTTGATTTCTAAGCTATTTAGCAATTGACGTAACCATATTGCATCTTGAGCTGCTAGACTCATAGCAACATATTCAGCCTCTGTTGATGATAATGCAACTATGGCTTGTCTTTGGCTTCTCCAAGAGACTGAGCTTCCAGCAACTTAGAATATATATCCCAATGTTGACTTTCTTGTATCGGTATCTCCAGCCCAGTCAGCATCGACGTAGCCTTGTAATTGTAAATTTGTTTTGTTACCATCGTATTGCAGATGATAATCCAATGTCCCTCTAATGTAGCGGAATATTCTTTTAATCCCTTGCCAATGTTCATGTGAGGGATTAGACATGTATTGGCTTAACTTTCCAACCGCTGTAGATATGTCAGGCCTAGTTGCGACTGCAGCATAATTCAAAGATCCAATTGCTGCTTGATGTTCTTTGAGGTTGACTGATTTGGCAACTTCACCTGTTTTGGTAAAGCTTACTCCAGCTTCCAAAGGTGTTGCAACTGCTTTGCAATCATTCATGCCAAATCTCTTCAGCATATTTTCCAAATAGGCTTTTTGACTAATCTGTAGAATTTTCTTCTCACGATCACGGTTGATTTCCATTCCTAGGCAGTAGTGAGCTTCGCCTAGATCCTCCATTTCAAACTTTTCAGATAATGATTTCTTTTCAGCTCGCAACATATCTGTGTCGTTTGATGCTATGATTATGTCATCTACATAGAGCGCTATGATGACTTGACTTCTTCTCTTCTCTTTATCATTCTTTGATTTGGTATAGATGCAATAATCTGCATCACTTTGCTTGTAGCCTGCTGACTTCAGATATCTATCCATCTCTAGATTCCAGCATCGAGCAGATTGTTTTAAGCCATAAAGACTTCTTTGAAGCTTACAAACTTTGTTTGAATGTTTCTCATCTATACACCCATCTGGTTGCTTCATGTAAATGTCTTGATCAAGTTTTCCATTTAAGAATGCTGTTTTTACATCCATCTGATGTACTTGATAATCCAATGCACTTGCCACGGCTAAAACCGTGCGGATTGAATTATATCTGGCAACTGGTGCGTATATCTCATCATAATCGATTCCTGTTTCTTGCGAGAATCCTTGTGCGACCAGTCTAGCCTTGTATCTGTTGATACTGCCATCAGAGTTTCTCTTGATTTTAAAAACCCATTTACATCCAACCAGGTTCTTTGCAGTTGGTAGGTCGACTAAATCCCATGTTCTGTTCTTAAGAAGCAATTTATATTCACTTTCAATGGCCTTCTTCCAATGTGGAGCGTGCATGCCATTAAGTGCATCATTGATACTTGTTGGTTCAGCATTATCAGCCGTTGCAATAGAACAGTTTAAACCTTCATCTGTCCACCAATCTCCAGTGATTATTCCAGGTCTCTCTGGAGCATTTCTCACTGTTGTGGAACGTCTAGGTTCTTCTTGTTCATCAATTACTCGAACAGCATCAATTACACAATCAGCATCAATTACACGAACAGCATCGACTGGCAAATCGCCTTCAGTTCGGTTGTGATTTTCTGGTTCACATTCCTTTTCTTCAGAGCTCACTTCAGGCAGGATGAACAAATCTTGTTCATTGTCATGTCTTTCACTGCACAGTTGCTTGAAATTAAAGTCGTTTTCCAAGAACTTTGCATCTTTACTAATGAACGTTCTTTTCTTCACAGGGTCGTAAAACTTGAATGCTTTGCTCGTTGTTCCATATCCAATGAATACGCAGGTGATTGACTTGGCATCCAACTTACTTCTCTTTTCACTTGGAATATGCACAAATGCCTTGCATCCAAATGTTTTCAAGTTCCCTACATCTGGCTTCTTGCCGAAGAAACGTTCATAAGGTGTTACACCATCAAGTGCAACTGTCGGACTTCTGTTCCACAAGTACACCGCTGTATTTAGCGCCTCTGCCCAGAACATCTTTGGCAATTCAGCATGATGCAACATACATCTTGTACTCTCCATTAACGTGCGATTCATCCTCTCTGAAACACCGTTTTGTTGAGGATTCATTGGAATCGTGAATTCCCTTCTGATCCCATGATTTGAGCAAAACTGCTGAAACGCTGCAGATATGTATTCACCTTCATTGTCAGTACGCAATGCTTTGACTTTCTTTTCCGTGAGGTTTTCCATTAATGCTACAAATTCTTTAAATTTATCAAGAACTTCACTCTTCTTCTTTAAAAAATGCACCACAGTGTATCTTGAAAAGTCGTCGATAAACGTCACGTAGTATCTAGATCCTCCCACTGAATCAACATTTATTTTGCCAACATCACTATGGACCAACTCCAATAACTGTGTTGTCTGACTTTGACTCTTCTTGGGAAATGCCTCGCATCTCTGCTTTCTTCAGATTTCACATGAATCGATGCTTTCTTCAGAGTTAAAGACCAACCCGTCAACCATTGACTTCTCCTTCAGGAGCTTCAGGTTATTGATCCCCAAATGTGCATAACGAGAATGCCATAAATTCATTTTGCCATTACTGTCTTGTGAAGAAACTGCGCAAGCTGAATTACTTGTTCTATTGTTCAGCTTAAATAGATTTCCTTGTTTGTGTCCAATGGCTACCGACAAACCGTTGTTTGTTGCTGTACAGGATTTCCCATCAAAGCAAATTTCGCTTCCTTTGTCTATCATAGAAGACAACGACAACAACTTCCTTTTCAGTTCTGGAACGAAAAGAACACCACACAACATGAAATTCCATTTCTTTGTGCCATCGTATATTGGAATTCTGATATTGCCTTTCCCATACGCATGGACGATCCTGTTATCAGCCAATCTGATGTTCCTTGGTGTTGGAAATTTCTCATAGTTTAACATTCCAGAGTTCTCATATATCATGTGCTGTGACGCCCCTGAGTCTATCAACCATTCATCACCAGACTGTTCGGTACCGTTGTTTGCTGTCAGAGCAAACCCATCGTCTGGTTCGTCTTCGGTGTCCGCACAATTTGTAGATTCGGCTCGTTGTTTTGCTTTCATATCGGCCTTTTTCTTGAAGCAATTCCTTGCGAAATGTCCTTCTTTTTGGCAATAAAAACATTTCTTACGTTGGCCATCTGACTTCTTCTTGCTAATTACCAATAGCGCGTCGTCATTTTTCGTTGCAGCCCCTTCATTCGCAGCATTTTGATGAAGTTTTTCATATTTGTGCAGAACTCTATCACGCACATAAACCCAAGACAATCTGTCTTCTGCTATGGTCTCCAATGCCGTGATTAAATGATTGTAGTCTTCCGTTAGGCTACTAATCAAAATCATGACTAGATCCTTCTCCATTATCGGATCTCCCACGGATTCCAAATGGTCGGACAGTGTTTGCAAACCATTGACATGCTCCAACATCGTTGTGCCTTTCTCTAGCCTAGCAGAATATAGTTTGCGGCGATAAAAAACCTTCTGAGATAAAGATCTTTTCTCGAAGTGCTGCTCCAAATTATCCCAGGCTTTTTTAGCACTTTTCGCAGCACGAACATAAATTTGAAGGCTTGGTAAAACTGACAGACAAATCGTGGCTAATGCAATATTTTCCCTTCGTTGGAATTTTCTTTGTTGAACTACAGCAGCTGTTCCATCCAATACTTCATCGCCAGTGACTATGTCTCGTAAATCCTTTCCAACCAACGCCATCTTCATTTGGAATTTCCATGAGTAATAGTTATCTCCTGTGAGTTTCTCAACTTTGAAACCTCCGCTAGTTTCGTCCCCTGATGTCGCCATCGCCAAATACCATGAACGAATAAGACACGCAAAACAGAACAAACAGAACGCAAAGAGATTCAAAAGATTTTCTTTTCAAATTTCGCAAATACAATGCTACCATGGCAATGGCATCCTGGACAGCAAATATACCCCAAGTTCCAGGCAGGGGGCCATCCGTAATAACAATACATGGCAGTGCATATCGCAGGACAGGTATGTTTAAAATTCTGTTCCCACTTCATTACCTTATGTTCCGTTACACAATAACATATTTCTTTTACAACTTTTTAGTATTGCATGATCAGTCATTATTAACAACCTGTTTTTTTTTGTTTAGCCCGCCTTGGCCCATTGCCAGGACAGCAGCCAAAATATGCAATATACAATCCCACCAACAGGGATCTCAATAAAGACACCAACAAGAAGCTCCAAGACGAACTTCTTGCAGTCAACCCATATGCTCAAGAATACAAGAACATAGGCGACATACTGCAACAGCAAAAAGAACAGGCAACTGCAGCAAATGAGCCCATTCCCACATTCGACATGATTATCACGTCAAGAGCCAACCAGGATCGAAGATACGACACTCCCGCAGCGTCAGAAATAGCAGCAATCTACAGCACAAAAGACGGTGGTGCACCAGATCCAAACGAAAGAACCATGCAAATCCAGAGACGTGACGGCTACTTGATTAACATCAAAGCAACCAATCCAGTCGCCGATCCACTCACGTATCCGCTGCTGTTTCTGTTCGGTGAACATGGTTGGGGTACAACAATCGCAAGAGTGCCATCAGCGCGTTCACAAATCCCCGCTGACCAAGCTGAACGGCGCCAAACCAGAGTAACACCCAACCAATTCTACACATACAGAACCCAAGTACGGGAAGGATTCTCAGCCCTTCACCTCTCAAGACTACTGTTTCAACAGTACTTGGTTGACGCATTCACCAAGATAGAAGGCAACGACCTTGCTTATATCAGATACCATCAGAAAGATCTCAGAGTTGAGTCGTACAAAGGACTGATGGATCACCTTTACAGAAGAGCTGAACAACAAAATCTGATTGCACAAGCCCACAATCCAGGCGCTGCACAGCACACTGATGTTGGACGAGTCATTATCTTACCGTCCACATTTACTGGCAGCCAACGAAACATGCAACAGAATTACCAAGATGCCATGACCATTGTCAGAAAACACGGCAAGCCAGACCTATTCCTCCCATTCACAGCGAATCCGAACTGGCAAGACATCTTGGACAATTTGCTACCGAACCAGAAGCCACAAGACCGACCAGATATTGTCACACGCGTCTTTCACTTGAAATTCAAACAACTGCTGTGTGACATACTGGATCTCAACTTCTTTGGCAAAGTCATCGCTTACGTCTACACGGTGGAATTTCAAAAACGTGGACTGCGGCACACTCACATGATCATATCTCTTGCCAACGAAGACAAACCACGCACACCAGAGCATGTTGATCGGATAATATTGGCAGAGATACCAGATGAGAACACCCACGTCCACGAACACCGAATCGTCAAGAAACACATGATGCACGGCCCGTGTGGAATTCTTAATCCCTCATGCGTTTGCATGCAAGATGGGAAATGCAAAAAGAAGTTTCCGAAAGACCTCACACAACAAACAGAATTCAATGTCAATGGATACCCATTGTACAGACGACGAGGTATGTCAACATCAATTGCATTTCGTACTTATGATTTACACTTTCCGTGAAATGTACACAAATGTAACCATGGCACTTTCTTGCAGGCCAAACAACTGCTCAACTCAGGCAACACAGACTGAACAACTCTTGGGTTGTGCCACACAATCTCAAACTGCTTCTCAAGTTCGACTGCCACATGAACGTGGAAGTGTGCACCACAGTCAAAAGTGTCAAGTACATTTTCAAATACATCCATAAAGGCAATGACATGGCACACATCGAAATCAGAGAAGGTCACGAAGAAGCAAATGCCCGACAAGACATCGTCCACGATGAGATACGTCAGTACATGAATTCCAGATACGTAGGTCCGCATCAGGCAGTGTATAAACTTATGCAATACGAGATGCACGACAAAAGTCACACAATCATCCGACTTGCAATTCACTTGCCACATCAACAACCCGTATACTTCACACACCCAGAGCAAGCTGCACAGAGAAACACTGACAGCATGCTCATGGCCTACTTCAGCCTCAACCAGAGAGAAGAGAATGCTCATCGGTACTTATATCAAGACATACCAGAGCACTACACTTACAACAAATCCGCTAAGCAATGGCAGCAACGGAAGCGTCGATCAGCTAAAGGTGTCATAGGCAGAATATACAATGTTCTTCTTTCAGATCCTGAACGATTTGCCCTGAGGCTCATATTGCTACACAGAAAAGGGGCAACCTCCTTCAAAGACATCAGAACAGTTGACGGGATCACTCACAACACGTTCAAGAATGCAGCAAGAGCTATGTCCCTCTTAGAGGATGATGCAGAGCACAGACGTTGCTTACAAGATGCAGTGGTCTTCCACCTGCCTGCACAGATGAGAAAATTGTTTGCAACACTCATCCTCTTTCAAACTCCAAGTGACATTCATGCTCTCTTCACAGAATTCCAAGAAGACATGGCAGAAGATTACGCCAGACACGGTCAGCTTCAGGATCCCAACACAACATTCCAGCAGGTTTCTCAATGCACAAACCCCAGGCGGAATGCCTCTACATTCACTACAATTAAAGGTAGGCACACTATATTTGAACACTTCATTTAAAATTGCTTTGCCTTACTCAATCTAGGATCACTCAATCTCATTTTCCTTTAGGTTGGAGCCACAATCATTTTGCTCAGAAACATCAACCCTGCGAAAGGACTATGCAATGGAACACGACTAATAGTGAGAGATCTCAAACGACACATCATAACCGCAGAGATCATCACAACTCAGAACAAGGGCCAGTATGTTATGCTTCCACGCATAACTCTGACCTGCCAAGATTCATCACTGCCGATCTCCATTGCAAGAAAACAATTTCCAGTCAGACCTGCTTACTGCCTCACCATCAACAAGGCACAGGGACAGTCATTGAAACATGTTGGCATTTACTTACCGGA